>JBBPPY010000647.1:0-18433 GCA_038092195.1 Leccinum barrowsii
TGTGCAACTGCAACATTTGTGGGGTCCACTGGGGATCGGAAGCGGCGCGTGGCGTCAACGTATGGCTGAGAAGGAGTATGGAATGCACGCCCGGGTCACCCGGTGCCGCTGGGTCGCCCGCAGGTACCAACACTGTGCTGCCCCTGTCCAAAAGCAGGAGGGACGCAGACGGTTTCGTGACGGTTCCGGAGACAAAGGTGTGGAGACCCGCGGCGGTTCCAGAATTAGGGCCGAGGTCTTCGGTCGAGGCTTGATAAGAGATTGATTTGTGGTCGTGGTCGAGGATTTCTTTTCTCTTCTGTAAGTCATGTCCATCCTTGTTCGTTTCCTTTTCCTCTTCCGCGTCTTTACTTAGTCCCCATGACCCATCTTCATCTTTCCCAAAACATACCACGGTATCATTGTATCCATCAAAGCTGTACTATAATAGGTATAGGTACTAGAAATGTTTACCTTTTTGATTGGTTAGAGCTGGACTACAATGTGAATTTTGGAACGTGACAGTGTCGCCCTCAATATGCATTGCAAGCACTTTCATTGGTGACTTCTAATTTCCATTCCAATTCCCAGAAATAATAATAATACTTCTGCTGCACTCTGTGCTCGAAATCGGAATGTGGACTACCTTGAGTCACTTAGCCAACAATGTTTTTCCCCCACATTTCATTCATCAACTAACATACATGGATGCAACATGATTGAGTACATTTCAATAGATTCTTTGCCATTTCAACTGGTTTTCTTTGCTGTTTGCATCATCTACTTTTCTTCTTCAAACAACTTGATATTCTGACTGCTTCCATAGCATATTATAGGGGAGATCATTCAATTGCTAAGAATACAAGGTTATTGAATGGAAAATGAAAAATATGCTTAACACACTCATTCGATTCTGAAGAATGACATTCAAAATCATCTCTACCTTCTCTTCTTTGGATGCTTTGCCATATTGATCAAAAATTCCCTTCATCACTGATTTCACCTGCTTGGATATGTTTGATGCCTTGTACTTCTGAGCAGCAGAGAGAAGTGGTTGCGGATCTTTTCGATGGAAAAGATAGAAAGAATGCTCCAGGATGAGCAGTATCTCTACAAAGCAATGATGTGTATGTTTCAAAAGACATTTAGAAAAGAAACTATATATACCAATAGTGGGTAGAAGGATTTGCTTGCATGTACCCATATTCATCTATGATTTTCAATGAGATTGCAATACAAAATGAAATTGATGAGGAATTTACAATACTGTTAGGCATCAGAATGGAGGATTCAGTGGTATTCACATTTTCGGACTGGATGATGAAATGTTATAACCACAAATAAATGTAATTTATTCACATACTGTTGGGTTATGGATAATCTGACAAGAAGAAATTAAATTCAAATAAAACCAGGACATCATGAAGACAAATTCACCGTCTATAAAGTAAACAGATGGGATTGAATTTGAATTAGTATGATCAACAATATGTACAACCAATACTTACAGTCTGAGATTGATGTGAAATAATATTTATATCAATGTATCATCAGGGTAGTAGTGAAGAACTTACATCCTGTCATTTATAACATGATGATGTTGTAAACACAATATAACATGAGTCAGATTTATGGTGCCAAAGAATGACATGTAATAACTTACAGCCTTGAAGTTGAGAAGTGATGAGTCAACAAAAATGGTAAAATTCAAAGAAGCAATATATTGCATACCATCTGTAAGGAATCCAAAATATTTATCATTAGTAGGATCATACTTGACAACATTGCATGATATAGTATACCTTCTATAGTTGTTGGAAATGAAGAGTTAGTATGTTATTATCACTGTCTGAGTAAAACATAACTGACAGTCTTTAATAAATAAATAAAAGAAGATCAACATTGGAAATTTGGTATTTGTATATATTAGAAAACTCACCAGCTGAATAAATCAGAATAGAAGTGTGATGAAATATATGTCAATGATGGAAATAAATTGATAACATGAAACCATATACATTCTGCAAATAAAACAAAAAAAAGAAAAAGGAATATTAATCATCATGCAAAAAGATATCAAATCATCTATAACATACTGTCTGTTGTGTCAAAATAGAACAAATTATGATATTACTGTTACTATGATTGAGATGATTTCAGAATGAAAAACTCACATCCTGGCATTTCCAAAGCAGAATATATACACATGGCATCATCAAAATCACCACTATCTGCCACATTCCACAATGCACAACTCACTACCTGGCATGTCCAAAGCAGGATAAGTGGACATGGCATCATCAGCATCACCACTCTCTGGTACATTCCACAATGCACAACTTACATACTGTTATCTCCAGAGTAGAATAAATGGATATGGTGTTATCAGCATCACCACTCTCTAGCACATTCCACAATGCACAACTCACATACTGACATTTCCAGAGAATAAATAGACATCACATCATCAGCATCACCACTTTCTGGCACATTCCATAATGCACAACTCACTGCCTGTCATTTCCAGATAAGAATAGATGGACATGGTGTCATCAGCATTACCACTCTCTGACACATTCCACAATGCACAACTCACTTCCTGTCATTCACAAAGCAGAATAAATGGATATAGTATCATCAGCATCACCACTCTCTGGCACATCCTACATTCCACAACTCACTGCCTGTCATTTCCAGATAAGAATAAATGGACATGACATCATCAGCATCACCACTTTCTGCCACATTCCACAATGTACAACTCACTTCCTGTCATTTACAAAGCAGAATAAATGGATATAGTGTCATCAGCATCACCACTCTCTGGCACATTTCACAATGCATAACTCACTGTCTGTCATTTCCAGAGCAGAATAAATGGACATGGCATCATGAGCATCACCACTCTCTAGTACATTTCACAATGCACAACTCACATCCTGACATTTCCAGAGTATAATAAACATTATCAGCATCACTACTCTCTGGCACATTCCACAATGCACAACTCACAATCTGTCATTTCCAGAGCAGAATAAATGGATATGGTGTTATATTAGCATCACCACTCTCTCCCACATTCTACAATGTGAAACTCACAGACTGTCATGTCCAGAGCAGAATAAATAGACATGACATCATCAGCATCACCACTTAGGCTCTGCCACATTCCACAATGCATAACTTACTCCCTGTAATTTCCAAGAATAAATGGTATCATCAGTGTCACCACCTTTTGGCACATTCCACAATGCACAACTCACTTCCTGTCATTTCCAGAGCAGAATAAATGGATATGGTGTCATCAGCATCACCACTCTCTGGCACATTCCACAATGCACAACTCACAATCTGTCATTTCCAGAGCAAAACAAATGGATATGGTGTCATCAGCATCACCACTCCCTGACACATTCCACAATGCACAACTCACAATCTGTCATTTCCAGAGCAGAATAAATGGATATGGTGCCATGAGCATTGCCACTCTCTGCCACATTTCACAATGCACAACTCACTTCCTGTCATTTCCAGAGCAGAATAAATGGTCATGACTTCATCAACATCACCACTCTCTGGCACATTCCACAATACACGACTCACTGCCTGTCATTTCCAGAGCAGAATAGATGGACATGGCATCATCAGCATCACCACTCTCTGGTTACATTCCACAATACAAACTCACATGCTGTCATTTCCAGAGTAGAATAAATGGACATGGCATTCATCAGCATCACCAGTCTCTGGTACATTCCACAATACACAACTTACATACTGTTATCTCCAGAATAGAATAAATGGATATGATGTCATCAGCATCACCACTCTCTGGTACATTCCACAATACATAACTTACATACTGTTATCTCCAGTAGAACAAATGGATATGGTGTCATCAGCATCACTACTCTCTAGCACATTCAACAATGCACAACTCACATACTGTCATGTCAAGAGCAGAATAAATGGATATGGTGTCATCAGCACACCACTCTCTTGCACATTCCACAATGCACAACTCACCCACTGTCATTTCCAGAGCAAAATAAATGGATATGGTGTCATCAGCATCACCACTTATTGGCACATTTCACAATACACAACTCACATCCTGGCATTTCCAGAGCAGAATAAATGAATATGGCATCATCAGTATCACCACTCTCTGGTACATTCCACAATGCACAACTCACACACTGTCATTTCCAGAGTAGAATAAACATCATCAGCATCATCACTCATTGGCACATTCCACAACACACAACTCACATCCTGACATTTCCAAAGAAAAATAAATGGACATGACATCATCAGCATCACCACTCTCTGGTACAGTGACCAGTCCACAATGCACAACTCACTTCCTGTGATTTCCAGAGTAGAATAAACATCATCAGCATCACCACTCTCATACATTCCACAATGGACAACTCACATACTGTCATTTCCAGAGTAGAATAAATGGATATGGTGTCATCAGCATTACCACTCTCTGGCACATTCCACAATGCACAACTCACAGACTTTCATTTCCAGAGAAGAATAAATAGACATGGTGTCATCAGCATACCATGCTCTGGCACATTCCACAATGCACAACTCACAGACTGTCATTTCCAGAGCAGAATAGATGGTCATGTTATCATCAGCATCACCACTCTGTGGCACATTTCACAATGCACAACTCACTGCCTGTCATTTCCAGTGCAGAATAGATGGATATGACATCATCAGCATCACCAGTCTGTGACACATTCCAAAATGCACAACTCACTGCCTGTTATTCCCAGTGCAGAATAGATGGATATGGTATCATTATGTAGCAAGCCCTGTTCCACAATGAACAACTCACTTTCTGTCATTTCCAGAGTCACATGAAGTGATATAAGCTCAATCATTTTTACATGTTTACTGGAGTGACAACTCACACTCTATAGTTCCATCAATGCAATAGAAATAATCAGCACATATTCAAATTTCATGTACAAGCTAATTCATATGAAAGCTTCATCTTACCCAAAAATGTGGAAACCATTTTGCTAGTTCTTTGGGATCTGCAATATCCATTCTGTGTAAAAGAAGTGCAGATTGATGCAGCTTGTCAATGACTCTTTTAAAATGATACCATTAGCCTTTGAAGAATATTTAACTTTTGGTACTCACTCTTGAACTGCATATCTAATACACAATGCAATATTTGTTTCTTGGGCAGTTACAAATAGCATTTGCAAAGCCTTCCCATTCAAAGCTCCTGCTGCCACTGACTCTCTATATGCTGATTATCGCCCCCTTCTCTCCTTCTCCCACTTCCTCTCGACTCTCCCAGATCAACACCGTCAAAGTAAGTACACTTCTTGACCTCGTCAAAGTCTTCTTTATGGGCTGTGCACGCTGTGGAAAACTCTGCATGTGGGTGGATCATGCTACAGAGACCATATCTCCTTTATTGACAAGCCATTTATTCATTGTGGTAAGTTCACTGTCTCCAGCCCGAGCAGCCCCTTGCTCAGGTTGCTCTATGACACCACTGCCACCTCCTTGGCTAAGCTTAGTGAATAAAAGTCCGGTCCAGTCCAGTTTTTGACCGGAAATTTGGCCAACCAGACCAAAGCTGGTCCTACTACAACTCTTAGTATGGGCAACTGGCACCCGGACCACAAGAAACCGGTCCTATCGGTCTAACAAGCAGTTGCAACCGGCTTTGGACCAGTAGACCCATAGACTGGTTTTCAGGCTTGGAAACCGGTGAAGCGGAGTTAGTCCACGCTCTTAGCTACCGTTCCATCAAGTTTGTATGTAGTTCAGACCATTCCCCATGGAGATACGACCATTTCCGACAGGCATGTCAATGTCAAAAATATGTAATGTACACAAATAATGTTATGGACCTATTACCAGTGTTGCTAATGTTAACAATAGCTGTACCAAGTCTGCTACATACCCCTGGCTATCATATGAACAAAGAAATAAGTAATTCTGACCATGTCCCATAGATATATGAGCAATTATAAGTGGCATGTCATTTTTGTGAACATGTCAATAAATACATTTAGTGTTCTAACTACTTGTTATACTCAAAATGTGTGGTTAATATGACTGTAGATGAGTGAATAGTGTTGTGAATAGTGTATACTCAATTGAATAATTCAATATGAAAGTGAATATTGTATGATATATTCATATCTGGCTCAAAAAATCTCAAACAAATGTGGAAAAATCACCAAAAATTATGGAATATACTATAATACAGCACAAATGGAGCCAGAGACTGGCTGTGGCAATGAAGAAAAGGACATGTAGGTTGATGAAGGTTGAATTTGAGCAAGAGTGAGAATCAGTCGATCTTGAATGCCATGGGCCAGTGGGAACCTGACTGAGAAGGGCAAAAAATCCCACAAATGCCGGCGAAATCTGAAACAGGACTATATCCTCATTTAGTCTAAGGTTAGATCACTCAATTCTTGTCTTCATATGGAAAGGAAACCTATCAACTACAAATCGAGACACATCGCACGACCTGGGCAGCCAAATTTGCTTCCGGGGGAACCTTCATATTTCCATGCATCAATGCTTTCAATACCTGTACCCTGACAGGTCCAGGAATAATTATACTTCTGCTGCACTCTGCTCAAAATCAGAATGTAGACTACCTTGAGTCACTTAGCCAACAATGTTTTTCCCCCACATTTCATTCATCAACTAACATGCATGGATGCAACATGATTGAGTACATTTCTATAGATTTTTTTGCCATTTCAGCTGTTTTTCTTTGCTGTTTGCATCTACTTTTCTTCTTCAAACAACTTGATGTTCTGCTTCCTTCAATGGCATGTTATAAGGAAGTTCACTCAATTGCTGAGAATACAGGGTTATTGAATGAAAAACAGAAGATATGCTAAACACACTTATCCGATTCTGAAGAATGACATTCAAAATCATCTCTACCTTCTCTTCTTTGGATGCCTTGCTATACTGATCAAAAATTCCCTTCATCACTGATTTCACCTGCTTGGATATGGTTGATGCCTTGTACTTCTGAGCAGCAGACAGAACTGGTTGAGGATCTTTTTTATGGAAAAGATAGAAAGAGTGCTCCAGGATGAGCAGTATATCTACAAAAGCAATGATGTGTTTTTTTCAAAAGACATTTTGAAAAGAAACTATATATACCAATAGTGGTGAGAAGGATTTGCTTCCATGTACCCATTTTTATCTATTGGTTTTCAATTGGATTGTAATACAAAATGAAATTAAAGAGGAATTTACAATACTGTTAGGCCTCAGAATGGAGGATGTCCTGGTATCCAAATTGTTGGACTGAATGATAAAATATTATAACCACAAGTAAATATAATTGATTCACATACTGTTGGGTTATGGATAATCTGACAAGGACAAATTGAATTCAAATAAAACCAGGACATCATGAAAACAAATTCACCGTCTGTAAAGTTATAAAAAAACAGATTAAATTGAAATTAAATTTGTATGATCAACAATGTCAATACTTACAATCTGAGATTCATGTAAAATAATATTTGTATCAATGTATCATGACAGTAGTAGTGAAGAACTTACATCCTGCCATTTATGACATAATGTTGTAAACACAATATACAATATAACATGAGTCAGATTTATGGTGCCAAAAAATGACATGCAACAACTTACAGCCTTGAAGTTGAGAAGTAACAAGTCAAGAAAAAATGTTAAAATTAGAAGAAGTAATATATTGCATACTATCTGTAAGGAATCCAAAATTTATCATTAGTATAATAATGGTGACAACATGGGTTGACATAGTATACCTCCTATAGTTGTCAGAAATGAATAGTTAGTATGCCATTATCACTGTCTGAGTGAAACATAACTGACAGTCTTTAATAAATCAATAAAAAGAAGATCAATATTGGACATGTGGTATGTGTATATATTAGAAAACTCACCAGCTGAATAAATCAGAATAAAAATGTGATCAAATATATGTCAATGATGGTAAGAAATTGATAGAATGAAACAATATACATTCTGTAAATAAAACCAAAATGAGAAAAATACACATTAATCATCATGCAAAAAGATATCAAATCATCTATAACATACTATCTGTTATGTAAAAATTGAACAAATTATGATATGACTGTTACTATGATTGAGATGATTTCAGGATAGAAAACTCACATCCTGGCATTCAAAGAGCAGAATATACATGGCATCATCAGAATCACTACTATGGGCCACATTCCACAATACACAACTCACTACCTGTCATATCCAAAGCAGAATAAATGGACATGGCATAATCAGCATCACTACTATCTGGCACATTTTACAATGCACAACTCACTGCCTGTCATTTCCAGTGCAGAATAGATGGACATGGCATCATCAGCATCACCACTCTCTGGTACATTCTACAATACACAACTTACTCCCTGGCATTAGCAGAATAAATGGACATGGCATGATCAGCATCACCACTCTCTGGTACATTCTACAATGCATAACTCACAGTCTGTCATTTCCAGAGCAGAATAAATGGACATGACATTATCAGCATCAGCACTCTCTGGTACACTCCACAATGCATAACTTACCCACTGTCATTTCCAGAGCAGAATAAATGGACATGGAATCATCAGCATCATCATTCTCTGGTACATTCCACAATGCACAACTCACATGCTGTCATTTCCAGAGCAGAATAAATAGACATCACATCATCAGCATTTACCACTGTCTGGCATATTTCACCATGCACAACTCACCCTCTGTCATTTCCAGAGAAGAATGAATGCACATGACATCATCAGCATCACCACTCACTGGCATATTTCACAATGCACAACTCACATCCTATTAGAATAGATGGACATGGCATCATCAGCATCACCACTCTCTGGTACATTTTACAATACACAACTTACTGCCTGGCATTTCCAGAGCAGAATAAATGGACATGGCATGATCAGCATCACCACTCTCTGGTACATTCTACAATGCATAACTCACAGACTGTCATTTCCAGAGCAGAATAGATGGACATGACATTATCAGCATCAGCACTCTCTGGTACACTCCACAATGCATAACTCACCCACTGTCATTTTCAGAGCAGAATAAATGGACATGGAATCATCAGCATCATCATTCCCTGGTACATTCCACAATGCACAACTCACATACTGTCATTTCCAGAGTAGAATAAATAGACATGACATCATCATCAGCATCACCACTCTCTGGTACATTCTACAATACACAACTCACTGCCTGTCATTTCCAGAGCAGAGTAGATGGACATGGAATTATCAGCATCACCACTCTCTGGTACATTCCACAATGCATAACTCACATCCTGTTATTTCCAGAGTAGAATAAATGGATATGGTGTCATCAGCATCACCACTCTCTTGCACATTCCACAATGCACAACTCACATACTGTCATTTCCAGAGCAGAATAAATAGACATGACATCATCATCAGCATCACCACTCTCTGGTACATTCTACAATATACAACTCACTGCCTGTCATTTCCAGAGCAGAGTAGATGGACATGGAATTATCAGCATCACCACTCTCTGGTATATTCCACAATGCATAACTCACATACTGTCATTTCCAGAGCAGAATAAATAGACATAATATCAGCATCACCACTCTCTGGCACATTCTACAATTTGCAGCTCACCCTCTGTCATTTCCAGAATAGAATAAATAAACATGACATCATCAGCATCACCACTCTCTAGCACATTCTACAATGCACAACTCACCTCCTGTCATTTCCAGAGAAGAATAGATGGACATGTCATCATCAGCATCACCACTCACTAGCACATTCCACAATGCACAACTCACTCCCTGTCATTTCCAGAGAAGAATAGATGGACCAGTTATCATCACCACTCACTGGCACATTCCATAAGGCACAACTCACAGACTGTCATTTCCAGGGCAGAATTGATGGACATGTTATCATCAGCATTACTACTGGCACATTCCACAATGCACAACTCACTTTCTGTCATTTCCAGAGTAAAATGAAGTGATATAAGCTCAATCATTTTCACATGTTTAATGGAATGACAACTCACTCTCTGTAATCACATCAGCGCAAAGGAAATGATTCACACATATTCAACTGTTATGTATGAGCTAATTCATATGAAAGCCTCATCTCACCCAAAATTGTGGAAACCATCTTGCCAGGTTTTTGGTATCTGCAATATCCAACCTGTGTAAAACAAGTGCAGATTGATGCAGCTTGTCAATGACTCTTTTTAAAATGATGCCATTAGCCTTTGAACAATATTCAACTTTTGGTACTCACTCTTGAACTGCATATCTAACACATAATGCAATATTTGTTTCTTGGGCAGTGACAAATAGCATTTGCAAAGCCTCATCATTCAAAGCTCTTGCTGTATTTTCCAGCAGTATGCCACATCCCTCATTTGCATTGTGCATCCCTTGCACCATCCAGATTATGTGAGCTGAATCATGTTATTGAAAAAGATAATAATACCTCCAATCTGAACACTATATTTTGGTGCATAGTTGAGTTTAGAGAGACGACCCCATACATCAGCATTGTTGAAAATTCCATCTATGAGCTCATGTGCCTTTGCTACCTTCTCCTGTGTTGGCAGCTTCCGAGCATTACCAGATAGTTCACCCATGGCTACAGCCAGTAATGCATCAAACTTGGTGAACAACACAATAACAGGCACTGGCCAACTGTGAGCTCGCGAAAATTTTGTGAAAAATGAGCCCACCATTTCTCGTATCACACTCATCGAAAAACATTTCCTCGGAGCGTTGGATCGCCCGATTCAATTTATCCATTGGGATACAGTACCTATACAACGTATCAATGACCACTTCCCGCAACTGATCAAGCTGGTACCAGATGGCATGAATGCGTTTCTTGAGAGATGTGGTGTTTGCACGATCAGCAATGAACTCCTTCAGCTGTTGGAATTCATGTGCGGAACCAGCCTCGAAGCCCCGCGAGTCATGGAAGACGAATTTGTCATTGCTCCGGAAGATCAACTCATTCTCGATATTGTGTTCCCCGCGCTAGCATGCATTGGTAAAGATGCGCGTCGAGTCTGAGTCCAGTGTGTTGTGATACTCACCCCACTGGATCCCTCGACCTGGGTCAGATCAATCTGGTCGCACGGTTCGGTCGGCCAGTCATCCATACGTATTAAAACAAGCATGCACCTTGTTACCATTTCCATCATAGACCTCCGGGTCTTCGGTAGTGTTACAGATCGAGCGGAGAATGGTCGTCTTGCCAGCGTTCGCCCGGCCAATGATAAGGATCCTGAAGCGCCCGAATTTCTCTCGGATGTTTTCAAAATCGCCAATCTGGTTTGTCTCTGAGTTTGAGTTCGAGTCCATATCTGGATTCTAGGCCTGGACGTATTGTCGAAGAAACTGTGGAACGTGAGGGCGAGGGAGGAAGAAACAAGTGCACATCGATCGATCCCCATCTACTTCCGACATCCGGTTCCGGCAGGTGGCAGTGATCGGGAGCTTACACGTTTGTCCGACAGCATGGGCATTGAACGAGCAAAGGGGCGGGTCGGGTGTGAGGTTTCGAGCCTGCCGAAAGTCTTCGTCAGGGGGCTGCCGCTACCCCGACCGCCGTGTAGGTGACTTCCAAGTGTACTGCAAAGTCGGATGGATAGTGTGGCTGTGTAATACTCGTGGGTAAAACCACACCACATTTCCTCGAGTCGAACTAATAAGACTCTGGACAACTCATTGTACCATGGTACTCCCAGGCAGTCTTCCATCCGTCCACACTGTATCCCATGGCGATCATCGTACGCGTCGTGGCTGGATGGGTTTTGGGTTGTACCCACAAGCATACCGCCGACATGACCAACACCGCTCCTTCTAAGCCACGGTCGAAGTTCCAGCAACGTACGCCGCCCTTATCCATGTCGACGACGATATCGAAATCACGGTACGTACCCCGTGTGCATTTTGCACCAACTGTTGCTAAATTGTTCTCGTAGTCCGATAAAATCATCGCACTGACGAACGCAGCGGACGTCGATGTCGAGCCCATATAGGCAACGCTCCTCGCCAAGGCCTTGGAAGACAGGAACTACCATTCACCCGTCTCTTTTCTGACCCACGCAGTGTGCCATGCTATCACTAGACTATAAGCTCAACTTTAAGCCAGACACGGCCGACCAAATCACCCAATTACATGCTCTCGTGGCAGAAGGATACATCATCTATTTACCTCCAACGGTGGTCTGTACATCAAAATCGGTGTGCACTCCCTCCTACAACCTGCCAGTTTGGCAATTCACCCTTCCTTTTTCGCTCCAGGCCAGGCTATCGGTGCCAATTCCCCATTTCTGCCGCGCCCCATACAGGACAGATTCGCCCGTCTCTTCGACGATGCTCCCCATGTATCCTACTCTGACTTCCTCTCCGTTTTCCATTCAGAATTCGGTCGTCCACCAGTAGGCGATGGCATATTTGACGAATTCGAATAGGATACCATTGCGAGTGCTAGCGTGGCACAGGTACATTGCGCAAAGCTCAAGAATGGCGACTAGATGGATGTCAAGATCCAGAAGCCAGACGTGACCACACAAATCGAATGGGATCTCGGCGCATACCGCGTCGTGATGTGGATATTCGAAAACTGCTTATTGATCTCCCCGTTTATTTCGCCGTTGGTACGCGTTATATCCCCCGACTTTCTTTTTTGCTTGTTCACAAATGCATGGCAGATTTCATCAACAGCCATCCGAGATAGCAGCTAGATTTCGTACAACAACGCGCGTGTCACCCCTCAGTTTATCGCCGCGGAGCCACGTTTCACTGGCAAGGTGTAGAATAACTCGTCCAAAAAGGTCGTCACCGCTGAGTGGATCGACGGGGTACGCTTGAGCGACCGTGCTGCAATTCAGAGCCTCATGGGCGAGGACGCTCAGTCTGCGAGCTCCTCGTTGACAGGCGTTCGCTTAAAGGGTGGCCTCAAGTCAATCATGCAGACCATGATCGAACTCTTCAGTGCACAAATGTTCAACTGGCCCAGGTTGGGTTCACTGCAACCCACACTCTGGCAACATCATAATCCGCCCTGATCCCTCCAAACCTCTGTATCCTCAGTTGGTCTTGCTCGATCACGGACTTCGCATGCAAGAGTCGTTTAGAAGGGAATACCTGACGCTCTGGAGTGGCTTGCTCGCTGCGGACTGGAATGCGATCGAGCGTGTTGCGACGTCATGGGTGATCGGCACGCCAGACTTGTTTGCAAGCGCGACATTGATGCGCCCGGTGAGGTATGGCAAGAAGAACAGCAGCAGGACTATAGAGTAGTTGAATCAGTGCGAGTAGAGCATATAGATGAAGGCCAAGTTGAAGAGTTTCTGGATACAGACAAGATGCCCAAGGAATCTGTCGAAGGAACATGAGGTGACCGCTTCTCAACGTAGCAAGTGCGATCAATCCCTGACTGGCATGCGTATCAGGATCGTTCAAGGTTGGTGCTCCTGGGTTTTGGTCTCCTCGTCTGACGCTTTGGCCATAGGAAACAATCAAGCGCTCGGCTCGCCCGTGAACCGTATCTCAAAATTCTGGGCCTCCGCGTCCTTATTGACCTCGGCGAATCTCACGCTGGTACAAAGTACTGGCACGATCTCGTGTTTCGGACCGTCATGCTGTCGGTCGACGTAGTGTTCTGGTCGAGCAAGGTGCGTCAGTGGGTTCGGCGACTGTTTGGCCGATCGAGCATCGGTTTCAAGGATGAACGGGAGCGGTCAATGAGAGGGTTTGCGAAGAGCACGTTGTGAATTGATCTCGGGCCGGGTGTCTTTGACGGGTAGTCATTAGATCGGAGTACTAACCTGAACTGAGCCCTTACATCCTCGTCATCTTGAACGCTCTCCACGACAGACTCCAAACCGCACTCAGTAAACCTACTGGGGGGTAGCCAACTCACCATCCACCCCCAGAAACTCTCTCCAGCTTTTCGACGAATTCCATCACCTCCCGGTCGAGACCTGTGCGCGAGCCCGTGTCATCCTTTTGTGGCAGTCTCCAATATTATGTAATGGTACCCGCCTATTTATTCAGCGCCATCCGAACTCTCTGCACGAAAGATTCGGTGGGCGCCGGAGCGTTGCTGTGTTTGGATTGAATAAGTAAGTCATTCGACGTGTGATTACGATCGCTAATTATTGGGTTTCTCGGACTGGCAGGATTTGGAGGACGAATGATTCAGATATCGGTGCTAGTATAGTCCACTCCGTCTCAATTCCGTGGGAAGCAGTTCGTATCTCATCTCCGCTCAAGGTCCACAATCACATTAACTAGGGGGAGAGAATACTTGACTTTTCACCAGACTTTACACAGTGCTGTGAATGTGAGACAAACGCCTTCCATGGCTCGCAAGGACTTGAAGTACGCTCCCCTTGATCAACCAATGCGATGTCGACGAGGGGGAGCACTCTTACTCTGATTCTCCTACTGACGCCGATGAGCTTCTATCTCCACTCGCTCCTCAGCTTGAAGGCAAGCACGGGACAGTTGTCAACGCCATTTTTCGCTGGGAATGGGTCATTCGTCGTGTCCTATTCCTCCTGTCAGTAGTATTCTTCATCCTCTGGATTACTTCCGCCAACATGCACTTGTGCATTCATGTCACCAAATACTGTAAGTAAAGCTTTGATTTATTTCGCATGAATGGTCTCGTGGCATGGTGTCGTAGTTCCAGTCAACTTAGAAGCTATCGAATACATTGAGCGCGTCAAGTACAAAGGGTCCCTACAGTTTACAACACAATGGCGAGGCGACGAGTCCGAAAATCCTAGCTCCGATATCGATGCTGCTTGGAGTCGTATTAGCACAGACGGTGCTCTGCGTTCCAAATCGAAGATGAAATACTCATGAACCAAATTGGTGAGACGAGCCAGTATCTTTCTCTCACCGTGGTACTAAAACACCCATTGTGCATGTGATGGTCCGTCACTTGAACCAGACACTCGCATCGAGCTACTTCGCGAGGTCTTGGTGTGTTATCCCGACGTGAACATGTTGACACTGTCACACATTGATTATTGGATACCCGGTAGAGAGATTCCCTTTTCAGATTTCAACACTGTCCATCGGTGCAAGAATTTCGACAAGATCGTTGATTGGGCTGCTTGGAAAGTGGTCAACGATCCCCGCTTCTCAAACCCTGTGAGATGGAAGACGGTGCGACAGCCTAAACGAAACGTGTACCCCAGTTCATTTCGGTCATATTGGCTGTAATGTGACATGTGGGGCTCTTTCACCTCATGTACCCATGTATGTATACAACAGCAAGAGAATTCACACCGGTACGTGAGAGAGGTGCCTCGACACCTGATACTTCTTCTTCTTTCTTATCGGAATTCGTTAGAAGTGCTTCGAGACTGTCATCATTGGTCGCCCGCTCGAACGATATGTTGTGTGGATGAGTCATGATGTGGGTCAAGAATATTTGACCGTCCTTGAAGCTCCAAGCCTTACTCAACGACTGAGGAGAATTTAGTGATCAGATATAAGGTCCATCAGTGCGCAATTCTGACTTCCCGAGCAAAAAGATGCATGACCACACCGATCGAGTGCATATCGCCGGAAGTATGAGACACCTACGATAAGCTCCACGAAGGAACCCCTTAAGAAGAGCAATCAGAATTCGATCAAATTGCCGGCCATATTTGAGAAAATTGTTTCAGCATTGATTTTCTCAAACAACACAAATTGGTCAGATGCACAACCCATTTATAGAAGAGAGAACCCAGAGCGACTGCAAGAGTAATATAAAAGCCTCTTGTGGACGTAATCGATGAAGCATCACACAGAACATGCATCTGAAAGCCTTCGCGTCCTATCTCAGTGTGCTGTTGCCACTCTTCATTGCAAGCACGGCACAAGCGACTCCTGTGGGTCTCGTTCGCCGAGAAGCATTGAAGCAACTTGGTAAAGATGTCTACGAGTTAGGTCAGTGTGGTTAGAATGGATCTCTGGAAACTTGGGAGCTGACCTTAAGGAAAGGTCTACACGAACGGGAAACGGAGGAGGAGGAAAATGCCGCAAGCCACCGTGAAAACTTGGGCATCGTTTATGGGTCAGTGTCATTGAGAGAGATACTTTGAAGCCAAGAGCGCTGACATTAAGGGAAGGGACTGGTGATATCTTTCTGAGGATCACGCCCAAGGCTGGAGAGAGAATACTTGTCTTGCACGCTGCGGCCCGGGATAGCCAGTACAATCTCTTTCTTGTTTGTTTCTTGCGCAATTTTCGGCGTTGTCCAGTACTCTTCTGTGTCAGCGTAACTTTCACTTTGTATGAATGGATGTATGCCGTGTACGTTACTTGAATGTGTTCTTACATGTGCTGGTTAGAAATGGCTCGTTAGTGCTCCACATATACGCTCCACTGCCAACGATAACCCTCACCATCATGATCTTGTGGAAACACTTAGTAAGTACCCCCGTCCGAGTCATCCTCGGACTAGATTGCAGATTGCCATAGCAATGATGGACTTCTCCGTATCAACTAGTACGCATGTATTAGTTAGTAAGTTTTATCTCTGGCGCTCCACAATGGCAGTGGTTAGGGAGAAAGGGATATTCGAATTTGATCCAAAGTTCACGCAGTGCAGGTCAGACGAACGCCTCACATGGCTCGCAAGGACCCGCAATACAAGCTATTCTCTGAGTCACCGTCCGCTCAGTAGGCAATCCGATTACTACTTACTTTGACTCGACGAATCATGTTCCAGTCCACAGGTGATCGAGTTCGGTTCCCATAACAGCGGTGGTGTTCATGTAGACCGAGGGACTTCTACTACTATCTAGAAAAGTCAATGAGATAGCTCCAACGTTCGACATCACACCAACTATGCGATCAATCTGCAACGACCCACCGGTCATACTGGCCAGACGCAGCCACCCGTCCACGGAGCTGAGTCCGGGCGAGCGCGACCGTTTGACTGGTATCCGCACGGACATCTCGTCCGTCACCATCTCCGCTTCCGGCTGGTGACCCTCCGTGTCCTCTGCCTCTTCACCCTCCGCTGACATAGAAAGCACCCGCGCCCGCAGCGTCAAAAAACCCTGCGAGTCGAACGGCTTGGTGCCGAGTGCCACGACGGCGGCGATACAGGTCGTAGATGCGCTGTTCGGAATCATGGAGGGTATCATCGAAGGATGGATCACGGGCGGGATCAAGACGTAAGAGTCCGTGAGCACTTGTCGTGCGGCCAGGTGTCGCCCTGTAAATGGGAAATGCTGCACGTCAACATCACGCACCTCAAAGAGGGAGAAATGTGACCTTAAGTTTACCGCTGCTCAGCACCAACATCTCGATCGTGTTCGAGCACTTTGTATCGTATCGTGGTCGGTTCGCAATAGGATTTCTTCTACTAGAAAGGGAACGAGAAGTAACTGGTCTGCCAAATAGAAGGACCAGACAGAATCCAACTTACCGACGGCTATCAGATCTTCAATGACCTCGACCTCTACCACCTTACGGAGTAGTATGCTACCCTTTTGACGTCGACTGATGGCAGGGTCGTCCTCATCTTCGGCGAATACGACGCGCGGAGAGTCGATTATCTTGATACCGCGCTCAAGTTGGACCGTTTGTAGATCCTTGGTATGTCCAGGTCGCGCTGCTACTGCGCACACCTGAGGACGCGTTGGAAGTAAAAACGCTCAGACAACAAGCGGGGTAACATAGCCATACCTTGGATCGTTTGAGAGAGTTGATTGAACTGCTCTTACCCACGTTCGAAAACCCAACCACGCCGACCGTCATGCTGTGGGCTGCGCTCGGCTTGTAAGCCTAAGGAGTGCCGGGGCCATCGCGCTCGACAAGTTGGATCGCTGACTGGACGGCGCTGAACGGAATGGAAGTGTGATGAGTCGAAGATACTGTAACCATTTCTGTGCGATCTCCCTCGGAACGATTGACATGAGAGACTCCGCCTTTTTCTCGCCCGGGGTGGACGCGGCGGTCTAGTTGAGCTGAGTGTGTCGACATTCATGTGGCTGTGTGATACTATCCCGCACCAGGCCCTGGCAGCGCAAGTCGACACCTCACCAAGTATCCCGCGTATCAGACCCGGACAGTCTCCAGCACCCGCTCAACACCTCCGTATAGCTCGAACTCTGGCAAGAGGCATTCCGCTCCGTTGAGTATGTCCACAACCTCCTCGTCATGGCCAAAAAGGCTCGGGGATGATGACAAGCTTGCAAAGATATTCCTCACCAGCGGCAACTCCCTCTACCACGCCGCAGCCTGGGGTCGTTATTATGCCGTCGTCAACCTCCGTCCGAGGTGGTAGATTCAACGAAGAAATGTCCCGTCTCGCAGGCCAAGTTCTTGTCAGCGCACCAAAGGCGACGGGTGCTCCAGGAGCCCACGCTTTGCTGCCCT
>JBBPPY010000648.1:0-18413 GCA_038092195.1 Leccinum barrowsii
TGACGTCCAAAAATGTATGGATTATGTGGTATGGCAGGGTTATGGGTTATGGAATCGAAATCCCCGCAAACCAACTTGGGATATTGAAAAAGGCATGTGTTATCACAAAGTATGGGTAATACCCTGTATTGATTATATCAGAGTCGACTGTAGTAGACTCTGAACACCGGTTCAACGGCCAAGATCGACGTCCAACTTCATGCATCGTGTCAACCTAGGCTTGCCACTGCCAAGCCGGTGGACGGTAAATGATTGTAATGGACTCACATAGTGTGATTCAAACTTGGGCTGTAAGCGCAGCTTTGGCGATTGATGGAGTTTGAAATCCATCAGTGAACGTTTCGTATCATCTTTCTCGTGCTCGTTTCGGAAGGTTGCTGTCACAAGTCAGTGGCCAAATTGGGGTCTATTTTGTACATAATTGTTGACTTCTATCGCTGGCAAGATGCACGCCTCTGCGAACCTGAATTCAGTCCCAGGCTTTCAACGTTCAACCGACCTCTACCAGCTCAGGAATGCGGCCTGGCCAACCCGATCCCAACTTGATGGAGTCGTCGGACAACCCTGTTGCAATACCTGACTTTGCACGCGAATGGGAGTCATTGGCCCAAGTAGCGTCTTCTGTTCGGCGCCCATCCACGCTTTGCGACTCAAATTCCTACCACGAGGCCATCGAAATCGAGGCGATTTTTGAACTCGACGAACGGATGCAGGATGGCTCGATAGAGACCATCTTGGTCATTCCACTCGGTTGCAAACGGTGCAAGTCGCTGAGACAGATTTGCTCCCGCGCACGACCAGCGTGCATGCGATGCAGGCGAGCTGAAACCAATTGTGGAGCCGTTGAAAAGGGCTACCAGAGGCTCCCTGGTCCAAAGAAACCGAAGAAGCAAGAAACGAAGGCGACTCGTCGCGAGAAATCGAAGGTTTCTTCCTCTGTAGCCCATGAGCTTACCAAGGGACGGCTACGACCCAGGCAGATAGTTCGCAGAGCTGCTTCTTTGCCGCAGGTTCAATATCTGGATGCAAACTCCATCACCGATTCGTCGTCACACACTCCTGGGTCAAAACGACGATCCTTGAGTCCGGATTCCGACTTTGCTTTGCCAGCAAAGAAGAAAAAGGGCAGTTCTTTCTCGCCAACCAAAAAATTGCGTTATTACAAGGGCGCGCCATCGAAAGAAGTACCTTCCGAACGTTGTGGGGAATCAGAAGCGGGTCCTTCGATGCAGCAGCCATCGACGGTAGCATCGTCCGGCGAGCGCAGCGTCCTGGGATGGACGTTTGTGAAAAGCCCGCGTGTACGGGGTAAACAATCCTGTCTAGGGCAGGAGTGTCTTCCCTCTATGCCAGCGAGCGCTCGCATTCCGCGAGTCTGGACCAATGTGAGGCTGATGCAGACCATGTCTCAAGCGTACGAGACTGATATTATTGTCTGTAGTCGTTTGCCGGGCTTCTGGTCGCCTTCCCCGAGCTCGCGAAATCTCCCGCCGGCTTTTCTTTGATACAATCAGGAACCCCCTTACTCCTACTCGGTGCTAATGATGACCAAGGTCACTGGATAAACACTACTACTCTATCTATCAACTTGTGAGCACTCTTCCTCTCCTTCATCGACCGCTCGCAAATCAGTGGCATGTTTGTCCAAGGTCGTGGGATTTTGCTTGTCACCAATCTGAGCTCGAGCCCGTCGTTGAATCAATTGCTCGGGCTTCTACCCGATTTCATTCCAGTGAACCTGTCTTGCATCCTTCAGAAAATACTCTCGTCGGAGAGGACGCGATGATGGTAGAATTCTTTTTTGCACGCAGTCCCTCAGTTAACATAATAATTATCTAGGGTTTGCAACCTTCGTATTCGTCACTCGAAACTGAAGTATTGGAAACGGAGATACCAATGTCTCCTCTCACTCCAACGTCCAGCATGCGTATGTCACCCAGTGATGACACACCGCAGCAGGAGCCTACCTACGAGTCTCGTTCTAGACCAAGGAGTCCGACCCACGATGCAGCACCAGATGACCTGATCCTTCAATATCCCTCCGATCCGCCTTTTCCTGCGGACAACCCGTTACTTTCCTGCCCACCGCCTTTAAGTAGCGAAACCCTCACCAACAATACAGAATTGCAGGTTGACTCTCAAACCCGCCTTCCCATCAACAATCCACCCGAAGTGGAAACATTACTAAACTCGCAAAAGTGCCGCATCCCATTACTCTTGTGGATGCCACATGATTCTCCGCTCGTACCAAGGACCTTGCCAGCAGAGTGTGCGTATTTATGCATGGGATTTTTCTTTATCTCCGACTTACGGGTGAGTCATGGATGACTCACCATGATGGATGCTGACCTGATCTTTACAGCATGCGGTGATCCAGTATAATGCCCCTTCCAGTACGGGGATCGTGCAAGGAAGGGTCTGCTGGAGTGTTACACTCCATTGGGCTCCGGGGGGCGAAGATGCACTATTTGACTGCCACTCAGCCTTCTCGTCAGATATGGCGGTGGATTCAGCACCGCCCGAGAACACCAGGGATTTGCTGCATCCCTGGTGGTTTGATCCAACAGATCCGTCGTCACAGACGGACGAAACAATTCCTCATTGTCAAACAGACTTGAGGATGCAGTTTTACAGCTTCCTACCTCTTGATCTCATCGCAGAATTTCATCCCAGCGAAGCATTTCCTCGGGGGTGGTTTTGTCAGTCGTGTGGTATGATTAATATTCAATTATTCTTTCGCCACCAGATATGTCAAAGTAGTGCGTGTGGAGTAGGTTTGCTCCCGTTTTCTGCACCATGAATACCAATGACTGAACTCTTGGCCAGTCTTTGCACGAGAAACGTGTAACCCAGGGGAAAGTTGAACCCCTGACGAACTGTCGGAGTATTTATCAATCTAGTACCCTCGTTCGACCCACGACCCACATCCCTTCCGAAGTAGATTCGAATTGGGTTATCTGGGATGACGGTATGCAGTCCTGGGTCCACAGCGTCAGAGATGGAGTATCCCTCTGTCACATATTCACCGGGAATCAGGACCACCTTCAAGAGGACGCCACTGCCTTACTTGAGAAAATTCAGGCTGAGGCATTGTTGCGCCAGGAAAGTCCTTCCGGTGAGTGTCGAAAATGTCTAGATTGCCGTCTGAGATTGACGTTTTGTCCATTACAAGGCCCTTATTTTACCCACACCACTAAACTCTCTCATCTGAACGATGTATCAGAAGCAAAAGTACCGGGAGGTACACCTGATTGTGTTCGTACTGCCTACTACACACTCTGTGATCTCGTTCTGCGATATGGAGAACTAGAAAAACCTCGGTTTGGCGAGGTCCGTCTCCAAGCATGGATCGTCTCGGGATCTAGAAAGGTTTGGCTCATCATTTTCTACGAGCTGGTCAACCTTTCTGATCCCAACGCTAGGGAGGCGTGTTCAGGGCAAGTAAATACCCAGTCGTCATCCACAGCCTGGGGGCGGACGTCGTCTTGAATTTTACTCCGAGGGGGGGATACAAGGACGACGTGAAATTGGCTGTGTCAGATAAGGGAAAGGGGCGCGCTGAAGTTCGGGACCGGTCAGGAACGCCGCTGGCAGAGCCTCGTGCAGAGCCTCCACCCCTAAGCTTGGATGGTGGTGATGACGCGCCGTTCATCCATGGTTCCCAGGCAAGCGAAACTCTAGTTGCGGCCAAAAACGGGGCCGAGGCCACTGCCATGGATACCCTCGGTCAGCGTCCTAGGCTCCGTTCCGACGACGGTATGATACCGGACTCTACCACTCCACCCTTGGGTCTCAGAACAGATCTCGTCCGCCAAGAGCCCGCAGAACCGAGGCCGAAAGGTGCTCGTAAAAAGAAGAAGGATACCAAAGACAAGACTAAACCCTCCATCCCCGAGATATCTCTGACATTAGTGCATGGAGATTGTGTTGTGCTGTACGGTGACGATTTTGAGGTGAGCGTTATGCGGCGTGCGCCACAATCTGTAATACGCAACGCCATGTGGCTGAATTGTGATTGTCAGTGCCAGATAGGTCGCACAGGGACCACTATCTGTTGGTTTGCAAATTTTGTTCGGCCGGCCTTTGATGCTGATAAAATTGCAGTGGTGATCGGTTACCCGGAAGAGACAACAACCGATGGTAAATTTACCCGAGAGTGCTAATGACATGTTTAGTTCTTTCCCAAAACTGTTTCATTGAATTCACGATCGAGGTCCGAGGATAATTGTAGTCATTGAAACATGAGGCGATATGTTCGTCGTAGATAGAGCGCCAGACTCGGAGAGAATCCTAATGCAGCAATCGAATGTCGTTAGCGGGTGAAAAAACAAACGCCCCAAGTTGTGGGTAACTTTGTGACTTGGACCTAAAATTCTCACATGACCATGGCTGCATTAATTTCTTCGGATACTACCAAGGAAGCACAATGGGGGCGAGGTATGCGATATCATGTGCCTGGCACGTTGCAACTTGCGCTAATGGAATGAAACTTTAGTGTTGATTTGTGGTGGAACGGATTGGTATACCCGTTTCGAACGTCTCAACCAGTTCCCAGCTAACTTTGCTGGTTCTTCAGGCCGAAGCTCGGTCGAAAGGAACGTGGAGGCAAGGGTGAGGGCAATCCTGACGCGTGAGCATTTACCTTCGAACCTCGACAACGTAGCGCCTTCACTTAGCCTCTCTTACTATGACAACCATTGCAGGCCTGACCTTCTCGAACCCCACATACTGCGCTCGCTGAGCAACGTCAAGATAACGTCCATCCACACGTCGTGCTGCGCATGTTACTTCATTGCGCTCGACATCGACGGCGCTGCGTGGATGTTTGGCCGAAATGCACCGTCTGCGCTGGGTGTCGCTGGCGTCGACTTCATATCTGAGAATACACCCAGACGCGTGCTCGCAACTGAACTCGGTGCGAAGGAAGGAACTAGATTCGTACACGCGGCGTGTGGAAGGGGACACGCGTTGTTGGTGGACAGCGAAGGGAACGTGTGGTCGGTTGGCACGAATAACCTTGGGCAGGTGAGTCCGCTCACTCGTCGTTTCCGGGATCGACTGTGATTATGGGTCGGTCGTTTGGCAGTGCGGTCACCCAGTGACTCCTCAAATAACGACGTTCAAATCTATAGACGGGCCATACGTGGACGGAGAGCGTCAACGCGTGGTAAAGGCTGGTGCTGGTATCACCTTCTCTATTCTATTGACCGAAAACGGGAAAGGTAGATTTCTTCGCGTGTGGAGTGGGACTGAAATCAATTTTTTTTCCAAGTTTTCTCTGTTGGAAGTGGGGAGAAGGGGCAGTTGGGTAGTGGAAGAACTGGAGAACACATCACTACTGGAAACAAGACAGCTTATGATATTGAAACGGAGCCTGGTTGCGTGGTATTGCCTTGCTTGTGGTCTCCCACTGACGACTTGACCAGTACCTGTGAAGGGGTTGGACGACAAGACCATCACGGACATTGTTTGCGGTGCCCAACACAGTGTTGCAATCGACAATCAGGGGTATGTGCTATGCTACATTAGTTGTGACCGTCGCTAAGCGTTCTCGCAGAGTGGTGTACGTTTGGGGGTACAATGGTTATTGCAGGCTGGGTCTCGGTAATCAACAGGATGCTTTGATTCCGAAAGTTGTGCCGCAGGTACGCCATAGTTGTGCTTTCCCTTATTGGAGGTTTAAAGCATGTTGCTTCCTAGTTTGCTGGTCCGAATGAAATGACGATGGGATTCCAAATTGTGGCTGGACCCTCCAATACAGTTGTCGTTGACAAGCAACGTATGTACTGGATGGCCGGAAAGGTATGCCGTCCGATTGTCGGATCACACTTGCAACTTCACACTTTGACAATCATGCAGTGGAAAAACAGCGGGGAAGGTAATCCTTAATAGCGAGTATTTTGTCCCATTGACTCATCCTCTTTTAGGGTCGTCTGGATCGCCATATTCTTCTTTCCGTTACATTCAGGACCTCATGTGCGCTGTTTCCTGTGTAAGACCTGCAGTAAACTCAGGGAGTGTATCTTTTAGGGGTTGCAAAATCTTCCATGCAAGTTGTGGAGGTGTTACCCACTTTGCATTGACTTCCGAGGAGGATGGCAGTGTCATGACAGTTGCCTATGGGCAGAATGCTGCGAACGGTGGGGCGTTTTGCGCCTTTACGTAACTCTGGATTGATGGCTGTGCAGGCGAACTAGGCTTAGGTCTCGACGAACCTAAAAGCGCTACCAAACCAACCAGGCATCAACCTCTTGCTGGGATTCAAGTTTTCAGGTCAGTCATTTTGTTACAATTCATGTTACCCAAACACCCTTGATACGTCCTGTCTCAGCGTGGCGGCCGGTCAACATACTACGTTGTTCCTCGCCAAACCTGATGAAAAACTCTCTGACCTCCCTCGACATCCCGAAGTGGATGCACCAGATCTTTGCCTTGTATGCAACAAGGATAATGGGGATGATGACCCCGCACTAGAATGCGACAAGGTCTGACATTGTCCGTGCACGTTACCTTGCTCTGCTTAACCTTGCTTTGTCAAGTGCGATCACCCTTACCATCTTGGTTGTCTTGACCCTCCACTACTAACCGTCCCAGATGGTGAATGGTTCTGTCCCAAATGCACGGAAGAGATGGAAGCGCTCGTAAGTCCCTGTCCTAAATCGACCAACAAGACTCCATCGGATTTGCCACCCGACGACAACAAAGCTGGGACAAAACGAAAGGCACCTTCGGCATCGCAGAACGGTGAGTCGTATCGTTCTCTATTTTTACTCCAAACTGAACCGCGCGGATTTGAATTAGCGACCAAGCGCAAAAAATGATTTTGTATCTTGCAAAATCTTGCCTGTAATGGACACATCAAAAGAACTTTGTATGTTCTTATTGGACCCAAGCACTGCTGTAGTGTATAGTAGTGATTCCTCACTCCAAAACCTATATATTATTACTATTTCCATCACCTCTCCATGATAGTTCTGTTGTTTGAATGTTCGAGTTGCGAAACTTTATCTAGTATGTAACCCGATTCACTAAATCGGCAATCATACAAAATCCCATGGATATGAGCCGACGTGCACAGTTTGACACTGATTTTTTGATCGTAACATTGAAATGATGAAGCGTTGGTCGTTGAAATATAAATTTGAGCGCTTAAAGTTACGCATTTTTGCTGTGCGCTCGGTCAACCTGTCACGACCTCTTTGGAACAAATTAAAAGTTGCAAGGGGCGGATTGATTCGTCCAGCCCATTCTAAGTACAGCCCGTTTTCGTGTCTTCCGATGCGGCCGGCTGTGTGACAGGTTCCTTGGATCTTGGCAGTTCAGTCAATTTCGCGAACGGGCTAACCGCCCTGCAGCCGCTTTTCCGGGGTATACGGAGCTCCAAACACGGCGCAGGAACTTCCGTGTTAATATGGTACATTCAGTCATATTTGCCGGCTCACTTCCCCGTGCACTTATAAAGATCCAGGGGGTGGTTGTAAAAGAGATACCACATTCCACGATTTCTTTACGAGCCACATACTACTAGCTGAGCGGGCATGCATCCGCGTTTAATGTTGAAGTTTTGGAGTACCGCGGTCGCTCTTCTCTCCTGGGCTGCTGCTGGCAGTGCAGTGACGCGCCAGGTGAAGCTCGTGATGACAGATGCGGTCGTGGCTCCAGACGGTTTTGCCAGACGGTAAGTTCCAATCAACCTGAACTTGGAGTCTTCCGGTCCGTTTCTTACACTACTACGCTCGGCAGTGCTATTGTCGTCAATGGCCAGACTCCTGGACCCCTCATCACGGCTAACAAGGTACAGTTCCACCGCTTCGCGACGTTGTGCGTACTTGTACATTTCCGCTCACTCTTTGCTCGTCAGGGTGATTACCTGGAAATTGACGTCCGAAACCAGATTTTGGATCCCGCGCTCAACACCAGCACCTCCGTCGTAAGCTCCGTCATGTCGCCGTTGTAGAACGTATTGATGCTCAAAGTAACCTACAGCACTGGCACGGCATATTTCAGCACGGTACAAATGCCTTCGACGGAAGTGCGTTCGTGACTCAGTGTCCTATCGTTTCTGGCGATTCGTTCCTCTACCAGTTCAACGTGGACGAACAGGCTGGCACGTTCTGGTACCACTCTCATTACAATCTTCAGTACTGTGATGGCCTCCGTGGCCCGATTGTTATTTATGACCCTCAGGATCCATATGCTTTCATGTACGACGTTGACGACCGTGCGTTATTAGTTTATTTGTATCCAACATTACCTGACCTTTTTTTTTTAGAATCGACGGTACTGACACTCCATGACTGGCAAGTATACATTCCGTACAGTCCCACCTTTGTCTGACGCAGTCCAGGTATCACAAATTCGCATATGATGTCGCAGGACCGGACAATCCATCGGGAATGCTCGTTAATGGCATGGGCCGGTATCCCGACGGCCCGAACGCGACTTTGTCCGTCACCAACGTGGAGTATGGCAAGCGGTATCGCATCAGGTTGATCAATATGGCATGCAAGCCACACGTCATCTTTTCCATCGACAACCACAACTTCACTGTCATCGAGGCCGACGGACAAGCGGTGCTCCCCTATGTGGTCGACACGATAGAGATTTTTCCCGGGCAGCGGTACTCATTCGTTCTGTACGCGAACCAGCCCGTGGATAACTACTGGATACGCGCGCTGCCGGGAAGCTTCCCGTCCAACTTTACAAACGGCCTGAATTCGGCTATCCTCAGGTACGCTGGCGCGCCGGAGGAGGAGCCGGTGAACAGGACGTCGCATGCCGGAATCGTGCTAGACGAGACCCAGCTGCACGCTCGAGACGACCCTGCGGTACCGGGTCTGCCATTTGCTGGAGGAGCTGACATTGCGATCAACGTCCTCGGGGTTACCAGCAACACCACTCCCGCGATTACCCTGAATGGCGTCAGTTATACACCGCCAGACACGCCGACCCTCTTGCAGATTCTGAGCGGGGCAAACGGGATCGCAGCCTTGGCCGACCAAGGCTCGGTGTACACTCTACCGCCCAACAAGGTCATCGAATTATCATTCCCGACAAAGTTTCTCACCTCGCCGGTATGTGCTTTCTCGTGTGTCGTGTCTGTTCTCGGCTGATGAAAACGTTATGCTTTAGCATCCGTTCCACTTGCATGGGGTAAGTTGTTGGTATTTATGGTAATTCATCAGCAACTTATCCCACCGCCTCAGCACACGTTCCAAGTCATAAGGAGTGCCGGGTCAACAGAATACAACTACGTCAACCCTGTCCGCCGCGATACGGTCAACATTGGGTTTGTCACCGACAACGTCACCGTGCGGTTCGTAACTGACAACGCGGGGCCTTGGTTCCTTCATTGGTATGATTTTGACCTTCTCCAGTCGACGAACGAACTCTGACTTTTTGTGTTTCAATTTCGTTAGTCACATCGACTGGCATCTGCTGAGGTAAATACGGTCGTTTTTTGAGCTGTCATAGCCGATCGTTAATTTCTTTAGGGGTATGGCGATTGTTTTCGCAGAGGATACAAACGGAACTGCGCAGAGTAACCCTGTCAACGGCAAGTCTCATGTTGCTTTCATCACCATAACTGGGTTCTGATTTAGGGTTAGAGGAATGGAGAGACCTCTGTCCAAAATACAACAGCAGCCTCACCAACTCCCTCAGGTTGCGGTGATCGGTCTTCAAGTCGCAATGATACTGGAAAGCCAGGCAAGAAAAACGCTTTCGTGTGCGCTATTTTATGTAATAAAGTTATAGTAGTAAACGGACAACATAATCAGTCTATTATTTACAGTATTTACGAACTTGATTACGGTGCGCCGGAATGGCGTGAATGATCATATACGTTGGCAGCATTCTACCCATTGGCAACTGTCATGCATGCAAAGTCAAGTTTGTGCATTGTTCACCCGTGGGGCAGTCAATTACATCTGTCGTCATCGTTGAAACGTAGTCAGCGCAATTTTGCATCGCCCCATTTACGAATGGGACGGGTGACGTGTAGTGCATGTATCAGGTCCAGGACTCAGTGAGTCCTTGTCAATGTCACGCTAACTATTAAACTTCTGTGTCGCAATTGGGTCCCTATATCGTTCGATCAAGTTATGCATGACTCTTTGAAGTGCTCACGGCGAGACGGCATGTATGCAGCTCATTCACTCCCATTCACACTAGATCCCCGATGCGGTTGCGGTTAAAACTCTCATCGCTAGGCCAGATCGGGATGTCCACTTGACATCTCTCTCCGAGATCGAAGCTTGCATACTAGATGGAGATATCAATGCATATATGCCTGATAGTCAAAAAAGATCTTGGCACACACAGCCCAGCAGGCTCCCCTCAAACCTGTACATTCGATGCCATCAATGATTAATGATTGGTGATTGGCATCGATGAGCGCTATTACAGCCCAATTTCCCAGCTCTGTCAGAGTTTTGTTCGGCCCATCATGACCTTTGCGGTAACGTGAACTAAACTGAAATTCATCCTAAAATCAAACTCTGAATACTTACACAGAGAAAGGTTTTGTGAGGCTGGTTGGCGGGGTTCTGCTGATTGGTCCGAGTTCGGGTTGTAATTAGCCTGGTAGCCGACTCCTGCCGAAGAGTCGTCGAACATTGCCACTTGCAAGTTTGAACTCAACGACCGACATTAGACCTGCTATCCTGGCACATTCAAGTCCAAGTGGCAAGGTGCTATGATCTATAGGATGATAAGGCAGTCCACTGGGGAGGGCGCCACCGTGACGGTGGGTTGTCTAATCTCGATAACAATGATGCCTAATAGGAATAGACACACTTTGCTCAGTGAGTTCTGTCATAGCTTGAACGGCACACCCAAGAATCTCGGCATTAAATTGCCAAGTTCACCGCGCCGACGCGGAACCGTGGAACCCTCCGAACCGAGGTGCGGAGAAACCCGACCTGTGCTTCTTGCATGATGCAACGGAGTCCCGGATTGACTTGCTGCCCGCAGCGGAGTCTTTCAATGAGAATGCTCCCATCCTTCACCAATGCCTCGACATGGCCAGATATTCACTAGCACTAGTGATCTAGTTTCAATGGTGGCTTTACTCGAGCGAAACCACAAAATACAATCTAGTCGTTCTCGCGTCCAGGAGTCAAATGAAGCAGGCAGGAAAGAGGTTGGTGCTTATGTAAAACACTCGTCCTGATTACAGACCACGACATCTATAAGCGTGCAACATGTAGACAAATCATCAGCACGTACTGTATATAACCATGCGTACTTCATAGGCCGCCCTGGGCGATGGAATAAGAAAAAAAAAGAATGAACGACGAAACCATGACGCCCTATCTACGCATACACTTGCGAAACGGTGAAGACGACGCCTGCACTCAGCAGGATGACGAACGCGATCGCACCACCAACGAATGCCATCAATTCCCAAGGGAACGAATCGTCCGAGGAGCCGTTGGGGTATTTTTTCGCTTGCGCACGCTTTTCCTCCAGCTTGATTACCGCCGTCCGCTTGTCCTCGCGATCGTACGTCACGCCATTCTGCCCGAGCAAGACAAAGGAGGGGTAGTTCTGCTCGCACCACGCCTCGATCTACAAGAAATAAAGAAACAGAGGTGTGAGTTTCAACCAAGTGGACGAGTCCGCTAAACGAGACCGACCTTGGAACACATGACAGAGATCCGGAGGAAGTTGGGGTCCTTTGGCTTGGCTTTGTGGTGAATCTTGCGTGCGAATTCCCGGAAAATGAGAGCGACATCGCGCGGATTCGTGGATCTCATGATCAACTGCGCAACGTGATACCGGTCAGTCTCGAGTGTAGGAATGTAACGGCGCTGAACTCATACACGAGCAGCCTCGGCCTTTCTAATCTTCACGTTGCGTTGGAACATATCCGGATTCATGAAGCACAGGGAGAGCGTGGATATGGCCATAGCGGCAGGTATTGCGCAGAACACGAAGACGCTCTGGTTCTTGAGGAGCCTGAGGTAATCCAACGAGTCGCACGCATGACGAAGAGCATCCAAGACCATTTCGCTTTGTACCCATGTTGCGCGTTCCAGATTTTCTTTCTGGTACAACTCCGTCAGGTCGTTGAAGCCGTATTTGCCCCATATCTCTTTTGGCCAAAAGAAACGTTTCTCGTCGGCGTCTTCGCGGAAATCACGGGTGATATTTGTCTTCTGGAGCAAGAGACCCATCGAGTTGGAGAGTCCTAGTTCCTTGCCAAGCCATGGGGCTTCCTTACCAGAGGCTGACCAGATGGCCGTGAGGCCTTCGCCTACGAGGCCTGCGACGTAGTGACAATACAAGTCATACTCGGCGACGGTTGCAATATATGTCATGCCGGTGGTGGCAGCCTTGTGAGCATAATCGGCCATCCCAGTTTCCATTTTCGCACACACGTCCAGGATGATGTCGCGGTACCTATTCGCCTTGAATTAGCAAATGAGTGTTCTCGATGTCGAGAGGGACGCACTCAGGTTTGAGAAGGTTTACTTCCGCCACAATCGTATCATACTCGATCAAAAGTTGTCGGTCTTTTTCTTTGGGGCCACTTTCCGTAAAGTTCCAACCAGGTGTGACGGTCTTTTCGTGGAATGACCGTAGAATGGGCTGCTTGACCTTGTCGGGAATAGTCATGTCGTCTTCGATAGTATCTAGTCCACGGAGCACGAGGTAATAAATGCAAATCTGCCATACGAACGCGTTAACGAGGGCAGAACACGGATGAACCACGCCCGGGAAAGGGCGAGCATCTAGGTACGCACTGTTCGGGCAAGGTCCCCTTCTAGCTCTTTGATGACCGCGGCAAAACTTCTGCTCGTCAAGTCGAGAAAATGCCAGCACCGACGCATGCTCTCCCTGTCCCATCCCGAGGTAGGGTGCTCCTGTTGCGCGGTGATGTCCCGTTTCTGCTCGTGAAAAATGTAAAACTGGACGAGAGTCCTGAAGTCACCCGGGTGGGTGAGCAGGAGACCCATCATAGAAGCGATTTTTCCGACAGCCATGGTTTGGAAGGAAGAGAGGACGGTGAGATGATGGTGCAAAGGAAAGGTGCGCGACCGAGTTCGTGACCGAATAAAAGGGAAATGCGGTGTATCACGCTCCGCTCGATGCTAGTACGTATCCATCATGCCACTTCGCATGCAATCCATAAATGGTAATGAGTAATATCACGTCATTTGTCTTCAAAGCGGAGCGCGAACCCAAGTCATACTTACCATGGAAGACTTTGCTCGTCCACCGATACGGATCCGAGCGAACGAGTCCTCCCCGCTGTCCCTCAAAGCAGCACAGTCCAATGTAGACGCATTCTTGATCGATTTCCAAACGCGAAGTACGCCCTCGAAAGGCGGCGACACCACCATCACCGCACAGCTGGAGAAACTCAGCAAATCTCTCAAAGAGCAACGTGCTCGGGAGCGTCAGAATAGAAGAACTTGATACGCCGTGTATGCCTTGCATAGCATTCTTGTGGTGGTTGAATCACTGACGCGTTTAGGGCCCGACTGGGTTGAAGACACCCTTCGCTTCACCCCTCGCTTCAACGTATGAATTTGTCTTTGTTGTGTGGCTGTGGGTCTGGATTTGGCACTGAAGTCCAGTCGGAGACTGAAGCTAATCAGCAACGCTATCGTGATCACTATGTCGTCGATGCCATCGTCGATGCCAGTATTCAATGAAAATCGTCGCAAGCTTGTCTGTCATACCCTCATGCTCATTCACCTCCTCCTTTTATCACTCGTTCAACTCCTCTTGGCTGACTCGGAGTCTCCACCACACCGAAGAGATCCAATCCCCTACCACACGTCTGCGCTGTCCGGCTATCAATGGATCCTCGAGCTCATTACAGGGCATCCAGATCGTATCAAATGCGAACTTGGGCTCAGCAGGGACTCCTTTCTACAGGTTGTTTTGGAGCTCCGTCAAGCCGGCCACATTGACTCAAAACATGTCACCTTAGAGGAGCAAGTAGCAATCTTTTTGTACACCTGCGTGACCGGCCTAACATCACGGCATATTGGGGAGCGTTTCCAACGGTCGAATCATACAATCTCTAAGTAAGTATACAGCATTGAGACAATGAGTCCTGGGCCCACCGTTGAGGCATTTTGTAGATACTTTAATCGGATGCTAGTGATCTTCTCGAGCCCCCCATTCTACACACGTTATGTCAAATACCCCACCGCCGGTGACTCTGTCCCATCAAAGATTCGTCGTAACCCCAAGTTTTATCCGTATTTCCGAAATGCAATTGGCGCTATCGATGGCAGTCACATCCCTGCTTCCCCTCCTGCACGTCTTCGAGCACTCTACCGCAACCGGAAGGGATTTTTATCCCAGAATGGTTTATTCGCATGCAACTTTGACCTTGAGTTTACCTACGCTCTTACTGGTTGGGAGGGTTCAGCACCGGATGCACGCGTATACAAATCTGCGGCCGCAGACCTTGAGGTACCGGGGAAGTATCTCCTTGGAGATGCCGGATTTCCACGCGGCCAATATATACTTGTTCCTTATCGCAATGTACGCTACCACCTCAAGGAGTTTGGGCATGGTTCAAAACGGTATGTCCCATCATCTTTGATTTACATTCACAATACTAATCTTCTATCCTTGTAATAGCCCGCAGAATAAAGAAGAACTTTTCAACTTGCGCCACTCATCCCTCCGCAATGCAGTAGAACGAGTATTCGGGATTTTGAAGCGTCGGTTCCGTATTCTACTACTTGCCCCCGAATTTCCTATCGAGTCTCAGGCCAAGATTCCCGCGGCGTTGTGCGCTTTGCACAACTTCATCCTCAAGCATGAGCCTTCAAGTTCGGACTCCGAGTCGGATGGCTCGGACGACGAAGACTTGGACAACTCGGACGACTTAGACTTGGAGAACAACAACGGTGTGACTCAGAATGATGCAGCAAGCAATGGACCCGGCGGGCCAGTGGCTGCGGATGATGGAGACTCGGACGAAGACATTCTGAGGATGCGCGATGAAATTGCAAGTGAAATGTGGGCAGATTATCAGGAGGTGTTGAGGCAACGCGGACTCGGACTAATTGATGAACCAGACGGCGATTACAATGACTCGGACTCGGACTAGTAGTAGATCACGGTCACACCAGTATACACAGTAGCCACAGATCGTGTCCTTTGAGGATTTGAAGCAACGGGAATGGAATAAAAGCGGGAGCACGGCGGTGGGAATGGCATAAACAAAACATATCTACGTGCCAGTGCTTTGACCGGCGTACTACAGGCATCAATCGACTCAGAGAGCAGGAACACGACACGACAGAACTACTACACGTCGGTGCTTGGACCGGCTACAGGCACATTGCCAACCTTGATCTTGTTATACAATTTCATTAAATAACCATGGCGAAATTTCTCCTTGGTGCCGAGGAAAGCAGCAGCAGCCCCGGCAGATGAGCTAAAATGCTGTGTCAACACAAACAGTATTTCCTCCTCCTCCGAGCCCTCGATATTGTTGAATTCGACCTCGTTCAACAATACGGTCGCATCTTTCACAACGGCTAGGGCTGGGTCCTGTAGGCTGACAGCAAGCTTGTCTTGAAGTGAGTTGATCATGCTGTTAACTGTGTTGATCGCAATTAAGTTTGACCGATTCTCCTCTCCGGCACGTGCCTTAGCGGATGTGGATGTCCGGCTACGCTTGCTCGTTCCTTGAGTACTTGGTGGGAGAGATGATGTGACAGTTGGAGGACGAGTGCCAATCGACGAAAACAGGTGGGTGGGCGAGCTGAGATGAGTGGATCCGGTGTCCGGAGACATAGTTGAGAATGAACGTTTGTTGCCTCCCCGCTGGGGAGCAACAGAGGGGGATGAGATGACCGAGGAAGGAGCAAAAGATCGAATGGAACCAAAAGCAGATGATGGATGGGCCGGCGGAGGAACAAGATTGGTGTCGGAGGCCCGGGGGAACTCGGATGAGATGGTCGGGGTTGTGGCAACGGCGTGGGATTGAGCAGATACTACGACACCGGGAATGCCGGTCGCCATGCCAGCGGCAGTAACACCGTGACCTGCCAGGCCAGCAACATCATCCAAGTCGTCACCGGTGTCCATTGGCTCGCCGGTGGCAGCGGTGTGGTTGACATCCGAGTCTTGGCCAGCAGCCTGAGAAGTAGTGCCTGCGGCAGCTGCAGTACCACCAGCAGCAGGTGCCGCAGGTCTATATTCCCGATCTCCGGATGCCATACCCTCTGGTGCATAGTACGCCATCATATCATATAGGTGTGGGTCCCAACCTTTGTTGCGGAACTTCTTCATGTGATCTCGACCCGGCTGATGCAAATAAATTAGTATGTGGCAGTCCAAACGGTCAGATAAAATGAAGCGCGTACCTTGGAAGTCCATTCATTGAATACAGACAATGACTCAGTGTCTCCGAGTTGAATGTTGGCACCATTGACATGATCGTAGTGGACACCAGACGTATTCTGCCACTGTCTGATCGCACTGAAATCGGCTTTCAACTGTAGTATCATACAAAGAATCAGTGATTATTGGATCAATATATTAGAGATGATTGCAGACATACATATCTGAATCGTCCTTTGGCGCTCCCGCCATCTTTTAGCTTAGAACCGGGAGTGGGTGGGGAATCTCTGTTGACTACTGCCGCTGCTTGATCATAGATCGACTTCTTGAAATGACCGTCACCAAACTCAGTGCGACGATCCCATAGATAATCCATCAGTACAATCGTATCCCTGTCAGTCCAGTTGCACTTTCCAGATGATGATCGAACTGCTGGTGGCTGATCCATGAGAGATTGACGGATGACTTCGAGTTGTGTGATGAGGTTGAATATATAAGAGGTGACTTCTTGACGAAATAGATGGTAGAGAGTGGTATGAGGATGAGGGTTATAGGAAGACATTGTAGCGTGTATGTACCGTATGTACAGTTGAAAGACAAGGTGTTTGAATTTTTCGTCTCCGACTGAACATCGGAACCAAAGCCGAACCCACAGCCACACAACAAAGACAAATTCATACATTGAAGCGAGGGGTGAAGCGAAGGGTGTCTTCAACCCAGTCGGGCCCTTACAGATTAGATGTGAAGGAAAAACTTTGATCGATAACTGGGCTTCTCCAGTGTCTTTGCCGTGGCTTACGATATTCCTTCATGAACCAATCTTCAACCGATTCATCTCCTGTCTGATTCAATATGTAACAATCCCCCCCTGCTCAATGGAGTTGAATAGTAAGTAGCACAGACCTTCTGCACAAGAGCTAAAAGTGATATTTCTGCAAGCTAAGCTTGATCGTGGAGTTATTTTAAGGATATTCGTCAATGGTCTTTCCTGACGTCCGTTGGCTTGACAGCACGGGTGACTCCGGTGACCTGCCTTGTCTATTGCAAGGCACATTTTGACATGGCACAGCAGACACTCAGCAACGGGCCATTATATTTTTTGGTTTTTTCGGTACTTAGTCCTCAAAAGTTGTGCCCGCGCAAGCAATTCGTCAGAATCTTGCTGATTCAGACGAAGAATGTTTGGTCACCGTCCACAGCGGCCACGTCTTCGGCTGGCGGACAGCAATTACCCATCGTTTTCCCCCAACTCTGCAAATCAGCATTTCGAATCCCGCTTGTCACCTCAATGCAAAGGGGAGCGCGACAGGGGAGGTTACCCATCAGAACCGCCAGCAATCGGTGGCGTACGTCATGTGCTGGATCAAACTTTTTCGATGAAAACCTAAGTTAACAGGCTGTGCCTTTCGACGACGTCCCAGCCCAACGGTTACATGTTGTTGTGGGTTACAGGGGTAGATATGGTGTCGACACGTCGATACCGTCTGAACAAAAAGGATACAACGGGTCTGAAAGCAAAGTAGTACTGAGGTTTTGATCCAGGACAAATCATGATTAATCTGGGCTGTTTTGGTGACGCAGAACTTGTTGAACGAGCTGTGACTCAGAGGCAACCTCATCCAGAAGTCGAATCAGACTCGCCATTCTTGGTGACAGGTAATCTGCCATCGTGTATCGATATCGGTCGTCCGACATTGGGCTGAGGAGGGGCATGAGAGCGAACAAACGCATTGAAATGAACGTGGTTGTTAAACAATTATTTACAAGCTTCTTTCCACGGTCGTTTGATCAAAGGATGCATCGCATATCTATCCTATCGATCTTATCAGTCCTGATTTCGATCGCGGCGTACTCGATGGCGAGCCTCGTCTTGTTCGACGAATGGATTTCTCTCCAGAAAGTTTTCTCCGTCGAACACAACAAGCCAGCGGGTTTGCCTTCGCAGAACCCGACGCGCTCATTTTGGACCGATTCCTCTCCGGATGCTAATCCACTCGCCCGCGAGGGCAGCACAGGAGCACTAACCACCGACGCGGACGTATGCATCATTGGCTCGGGTATCACAGGCGTTGGCGCGGCGTACCACCTCT
>JBBPPY010000649.1:0-18406 GCA_038092195.1 Leccinum barrowsii
CCGCCAACTCATTCTTTTGGAAGATCTACCCAACCTTCTTCACCAGCCTACACAAACGCGGTTCCAAGCCGCTCTACGATCGCTATGCATCCCTGCCTCCACTTTATCCGAACCTGGGCCACCGATCGTCATCATCTTGTCAGATTCAGGTCTTCGTGCTGAGAACCCCGACGATGACGTGTGGGGTGGTGGTAGTAACACGCGGAGATGGGGCAAGAAGGAAGTCCTGGATATTCGAATTGTCTTGGGACCCGAGTTGATGACGAGTCCCTAATTGACGCACATCAAGTATGTGTATAATTCGTGGTCTTTTGATTCCGTGTGTCTGACACTGATAGGATATTTATCCAGGTAAATTTGACCCGCCTGCGTCACGCCTTTCAGCCAAGGATGCTGCGAAAGAGCGCGAGTCAGACTTACAACTCGTCGACTCGCAACCACTACCAGTGTGGCTTTCTCATCACAACCGGAAAGCAAGTCGAGTGTGCACAGAGGCAAGTGTCGCCTGGAGCACTGGGGACGATTGCCGGCTTATTATTTTCTTCCACCGGGTAGGCGGTGGCAGCGGACTCTCCCATTGATTCATCTCTGCTTGGAATGTATACTCATCAAACTATACTCAATTCTGCACGGACATCGATCAGTGCGATGGTATCTGTGAAGGATTGAGTTGGGTGGACTGGACAGACGGGGTAAGTTTTCCTTCATTCATTGCACAAAATGTAATTATCGCACTCAGTCGGCAAGTTCTCCATATGCATTTCCTACTCTGATGCTTTCGACGCTCCACTCGCTTCCAACGCCGGTACCGCGAAGCGGACAAAAAGTATGCAAACCTGGTTCAGTTTTCATACCAAAGAGCTGGAGGCATCGGACGCTCTCAGTGATGTCCTTGGATGGCTTGGGAAAGGTATGAGTGTTGGTGGCGATATGGACGAAGGGGCATCCCCGAGTTCAGTAGGCAGGTGGACGCACACTGATATTGCGACGGAGTTCGGGGGTTGGCTGCCGTCAATCGATGTGGTGGCAGGGATAGATCGATGGAAGGCGAACCACTGGGCGGGCTTTACCCCGAGCCGCCGCGGAGTCGTCGCCTTTTCTCGCATCTGCTGTGGAGTCATGGGGCTGTTGAAGGTGATGTGCTGGGAGAGAACGAGGACTGGGAGGAGGAGGAGGAGGAGGAGGAGGAGGAGAGACCAGTGCCGGGTGGGCGGTGCGGTGTCAGTGAAGTTGAGGGAAAAGGTTGGTTGGAGGATGACGACATCGAAGACGCTGATTAGTATTCAGTATGTCTCTTGCCATACGCAACTCGTCAAAACATGTTCGAGCAGCTTTCGCCATCCGCAACAGAGTTGTCCAAGTAACGCCCCGGTTTGCCCCTCGGTCGCTGGATCTTGGATACACCGTTCAAGTAGTATTCGCATATCTACCCTTTTCACCGCGTTGCTTGCACTAGGCGCAGGTGCAACGGCACTCGGTCGTGCGTAGTCCATCGTCCTGTACTAACTTTTCACTCTGAACCTGCCTGCTCAACCCAGCTACGCAATCTACTCTTCATTCACATTATGGCCGGTGGAGCTCCGCAAAGACTTGCGTGGCGGGATAAGAGCTAAAAATCAGGGTGACCTTGCCCTGAGCGAATGATTCCTTCTTCGGTGCGTGCAGTTTGCGTTCCTGTTTGCGTTCACTCAGCCCCGTGCCTGCATACAGCGCTTACTAAACTGCCTTGACCCTTCCATTGTCCGTGCTCGGCCCCGACCCATACCTCAAGCTTTCTGGCATCACATCTGTCTTGGCCGAAGTTGCCCCCGAATATCGAGCGAAAGAGTTCTTACGGAGTGTATGGGACAAGGTTGACGCACCTCGCTCTACGGGAGGAGATAGCGCAAGCAGCAGCAGCGATGATGACTGGGCGACATACACACTCACAGATGAGGAGCGCCTCCGCCGAGTAGCCATCGCGTGTAAGCTTGCGGAACTGTGTGCGGACGAGGAAGAAGAAGAAAAGTGGCTCGTGTGGGCAGTCCAGGATGTGCTTGGATTGGCAGGCGTGCAGACGAAAACTGGGGATTCCGCAGGCATTGAAGCGCGCTCTCACAACACTTCCACGTCCATTGTTCTCGCGGAGCTCGAGCTGCCGTCTTGGATGCGCAGAGTTGACCTCGGTGCCCCCCACATGCCGCGCTGGGATCGGTGTACGCACGCAAGGGAGATGTCGAGTGAGTGCTTTTGCACGTTCGTAATGAATACCTTTCGTATGCAACTCATTTCAAAAGGTTTGCTATGCCACTCTATTTACAGGCCATATCGCTACTTCTCCCACCACACATGGAGAACGTGAACATCGAAGATCAGGTTCACTGTCGTCGTCGGAGCCATGGATGATGACAGAACCGCATAAATTAGATGGAGCCGTCACCCGTGATCCTTCCAGAATTGGTGCACGTACTAGACATAATCTTGAGAGTTTCGAATTGAAATGTAGAAACGGTGCCCGTTAACGAACTTCAATTGCGTAACCAAGCAAGTTGCACTATCACTGGAAAAAAAAAGACGGTCCTTGATCAAGGTCGCTTTATTACCCCAGATATGTAGGCACTACAGTATATCTGTCAGAGACCATTTGACACCATTTTCCGGGGGTTGATACGGTCAAAAGGTGAATAATGTACAATCCCTTCTTCGTCTCAGCTTAATCGCCTGCAAGTTCGATCTATTGGCAGAACTGTTCTTGATCATGAAGTACACACGCCTGTCTCCACCCTTGCCGAGTCACAAGATATATTCGTTCGAAAATCTAATTCTCACTTCATTTTTCAGCTCATTCCTGTAATGCCTTAGTTGCCCCAGCCTCACTTCACCTCCCACAGTGAAATTGCCTTCTCCGCTGCAACGAACCGAGCCTCTTCCTGGCTCGCATGCCCCCGCTTGTCCGCGCTTGCACTTACCGCCTCCCACCCTTCCACACTGATCGTACAGACAACCAGCCCTTTCTCCTCATCGTACTCATACTTGATATCCTTCTGCTGGCGCGACGCCCACACGGACAGTCTAGACACTGGATGCAGCACGTCCACGTCGTCGCGCACGATCCGCTCCAGCTGGCTTAGCACGCCTAGCCTCCGGAGCAGTGCCCTGACGACGTCCATGTCCCCCTCTGAGTCGAGGTACACCGCCCCGACGAGACTCTCGACCATATCGCTAAACAGCTTCGGCGCTTGCAGCCGCGTGAGCGCCGCCCAAGGAAACGTCCTGCCTGTCGCCAGTGCAGCCTCGATCTCATCACTGACCTTGCCGAACCGACGGAAGGTGAGCTTCTGATCCTCGAGGACGACCGGGCTCGAGTGCTGGAGACATTGGAAGAGCCAGATTGTCTGCGTCTTGGGCTGCATCACGATCCTGCCGCGCGCGTTGGGCCCGGGCATACTCGCGTCGACATCGAGAGAGGTGCTGAGGCAGGCGTACGCGAGGAAGTGCGTGTTAACGACCGCGGCCTTGCGAATGTGGATATCATGCGGTGAGTAGTTCTTTCCCGGGCACTTGTACAGGAAGTCGGCGACGATCATGTCGAGCAGGGCGTCCCCGAGAAACTCCATGCGTTCGTATGACACAGTCCGGTCGTCGTACTGGTAGCTCGCATGCGTGAGGGACTCGACGAGCAGCAACTTTCTCCGGAACGTGTATCCGACCATGCGTTCGACGTTGGCCAGCTGCGTCGACATCTCATCGGTGTGCTCGACGCGGGACAGTGCCCTCGAAACGCAATCCGGGAGGGTGTTCCATTCAAGTCCTAGACCAAATAGTTTGGCACACGATACGCCAAGCTCAAACCCGCCGTGGAGGTACGCAGCGCCGATGAGAGACTCGACGACATCTGCTAACATCTTCGTAGACAGTTCCTCGACGTCTTTGCGCGTCTTGCCACCTCCAACTACGGGTTCATCATTGGTTTCTTCTAGGGTATTCTCCGGCGTATCAACAGGCACCTCGAGTGGGGAAAGGTATAAGGGTTTGAACCGTTTAGGCGCGAAACGTGAACGGATGATCCATCGGTACATGGAACGTCGAATAGCTTCTTTCGCAAGGCGGGAGTTTGCTACAGCATGATCTTTGCGCCTGGTTAAGTATCCCTCGTGCCATAGTGGATAGGCAGCCATCAGGTTCACAGCGACGGTAAACTTCAGCACAGCGTCCCCGAGTGACTCCAGGCGTTCGTAATTGATTAGATCCTCAGCGACCCGGGCCGTCATTGCCGTTGAGAGGAGCAGAGATGGTAAGATTGAGAGAGGAGTGTGGTGGAAGAGGTTAATTCTAAGCGATTTGACGATCATGGCTGTTTCGAGACGACGAAGAATCGATGGGATGAATTGGGAATATTCACATTCCGTCGGAGACAACAGCTCGAATTCAGAGTACTTGGCAAGGAGCAGGAATTGCTTCGGAGCTGCATTGGAAGCGTCCCGCGGCAGTAAGAAGTTAGATCTCTGAGGAAGAGGTTCGACGACGACGAGTGGGTACGTGACTTTGACATCCTCGAATCGCGAGTACATCTTGCGACCGCATATTTCTGCCTCTTCCTCCTCTGTAAGTCTCTCGTGATGCCAACCGACGAAACGATGGAGCTTTCCAAAGGACCGTCCGTCACGAACCCAGGTGAGGTCAGTTGAATATCCGTGATCGGCAACAAACGCCTCGGCATTAACAGAATGGACCCTCTCCGGATGAGCCTTGTCCTCCGTCCTCGTTCCCCAATCACGCCGGGGCAGCCACGCACTAGCGTCGGGGTCCGCGTTGATGGTAAAAAGATAGGCAAAGTCGAGGCGCAACCACTCCATCCGCGCGCCATAGAGACACCAAAACAACCTCCGGGTGCACTCTTGCGCTCCCACTAAGTCTTCTTGGGACAAGCGGACTGGTTTCCCCGGACCCAGTTGGACCCCTAATCTACCCCTGTGCGGATGGTACAACACTGGCAACTCGTCTTCATCAAGTGTCGGAATCTCGACGCGCGTCAAGACCGTCAACGCAGGAAGGCCTTCGACGACGATCTCCCTCGACCACCAATCCTTGTCGTTGCTCGACGGGAGCCACGGATTGAGCTGGCTGTTCACAGAAGTCAGCCCGTCGCGCTTATCGATGGCCTTGAGCATATCCTTGACTTCCTCTTCCAACTCAGGCTCGATGCCGCTCGGCGAGGGTAACAAATGATCGTTAAGAAGCCCAGCGCCGTACAATGCCAGATAGGCTTTGAATGCGACGTGTTGATACGCCGATCGCTTTGTGGGATATTTTCGTTCGACAGTGTACACGCGAAGTTCCGGTGGTATTCCCTTCGGCAAGGTCACAGTACAACCAAAAGGTCCCGGGTAAGGTGGTATGTCTTTCAGTTCGCCTCCGAGGGCGAGGGTATGCCATCCTTCGGGTAAATCCGGAGGGTCGATATCATAGAAGGCAACATGTTTGGTGTACCGAGAGTTGGGCAGGACGGAACAGAAGTGGTTCAGGTGGGATATCGCTGCCTGGAGTGTGAGTAACGCCCTGGAGGACAAACAAAATTGGTATCCACATCAACGAACGAACGCAAGAGATCGCAGATACGTACCCTGTAGATTCGACTTTAAATTCGCAAGGTTCAAACTCGTCGTCGGCTTCCGAGTCGGGAGAGGGTGGTGGGTTTTTGACGGCCTTCCGCTGGGAATTGTACTCTGCAACCATGTCCCTTTCTGATCGCTCGAATTGAGCGATACGAGCGTCGTCGATTCCACCACTCTCGAACATGAGGACAAAGGAGCTACGCTTTCTTCTTGCGCGACCCCGACTCTGTAGCCAGCTCGCCATGTTGTTTGGAACGTCCCAGCGAATGACGTTCCCGCATGCTTGAATGTCCAGTCCCTCTTCCGCGACCGAGGTCGCGATAATGAGATTCTTTTCTCCACACCTAAAATCTTCCAGCGTGTCAGCCTGTGGCTGGCGTAGCATCTTTCGCGTGATATCCAAGAAAGCGGTGCGGTAAGAGCTCTCAGAGGAACCAAGGAGACATCCTACTCTCAACGAGCTCCGATCCTTCGTTCGAGGATGATTTTCAAAAACCGCAGCCAATGCGAGCACTGTGTCCCTTCTCGTGACGAACAGTATCCCACTGTACTCTTCGTTAAAAGACTCTGCTCGTTCCCTTTCTTCATCTAACGTTTGAAGGAGGACCCTGACTTTGTCCGAGATACCGTTTTCGATGGACTTGGGGTCATAGGAAACGGGGGTAATGTGAATCCTCTTGAGGTGGTCGACGAGATACGCCTTTTCTTTGGACTGCCACGCAGTCGTTATGTTGCTGTACGGGGAGACGCTCTCGAGGGCCATCTCGACGACGCGTTGAATGTACCAGTCCGCTGCCCATGGACCAAGGTCGTAGCAGATATCATGAGCGGTGCTATAAAGATCTTTTATTCCCTTGTGCGTGTATGAATTGTTCTTCAGTATTGTTTTGGACAGTTTCTGGTCTTGACGATTCCTTTCAGATCCTGGGGGCATTTTCTCTAGGCTTTGGCGGAGGAAAAGAACATAGGGATCCTTCTGAATATCCATAGACTCCGCCACTTTTCGGAGTGCCAAAAAGTTCTTCGAACCCAAGTAACAGTCGTTGTGTTTCCATGGAATGCTGTACAATACGCGCCTGAATTCTGGTCGGTGAACAAATGCTTCAAGTTGATCACGATGCTGCCTAGGACTACGAATGACGCTGTCGAGGTTCAACTCCAGCGTCCTGTCAAAAGGGGGTTAGAACTTTTTGCCTAGAGAATCAACGAAGCACTGATATCCACCTAAATGCCACAGCGACGTTGCCACCAAACATGGGGCTGGCAGTGAGGCCAAGAATCATTGGTCTTTCCTCTCTGACAGGCCCATGCCCGCTGGCTTTAACGGGCTGTCGCATAGGAAGGGCAAAGTAGAAGCTCCGCATGATGCAATTCATCGGATGGTCGTCGTTTGCATGGTGAGCTTCGTCGAAGACGAGGAGGCTGATCTCTTGCCCGAGATTGATGTATCCGTGACTGAGGGCATCGAGGAGAACCTGAGGAGTGGAGACGATGACGCGGTTTTTTTTCGGAGAACATCCTTCCATAGGTTTGGGTCAGTCCATTGTTTCGGCTCCAGACCACCGTGAATGAGCCCCGCGGATCCGATCGCTTTCTGAATTACAGTATGTTGCTGTTCGCAGAGCGCTACCGTCGGTGCAATGAACCAGGAAACCTTTATGGCTACTGATAAGCTGCAGTTCAAGTTGGAGGAGTGGTGCTACCTTGTGTGGCTCACGTTCACACTCTATCTTGATACGCAGCAGAGCAATATGAGTTTTGCCTGATCCAGTATCTTGCGCGATGATGATATTTTCGACCAAGCTTGCATCCAACATCTCTTGCTGATAGCTGCGAGTGACCACCTCGTGTGGTGTCGATTCCTGTTGTGCGTCGCCCATTCCGGATTATATGCTGAGGTGGAGTGTCTCTGGTTTGTGTATGAGAAAAAAAAAAACGTGCAACATACGAGAACCTTACCGTCGACAAGCAAGACGCAGAGAACTGGCCGCTTTAGGCACCCCTGGAAACGCCGAGAATCGAAGTAGCGACCGGATATATATATCCGAAGACGATCGATATCACCGACGGCCGACTAAATAGAATTATTGATATTGAATGAGAAAAGTACCAAGCAACTCATTGCTTGAGAAGCAGCGAACGGCTAGTAAGTTTTGAATCTAAGGACATGAAGAACTTCAATGACCTCGAGTACTGAAAAAAAAGCTGTGTTTGATAGTGGCAGGCGTTGGGAAACACTTTCCTTGTGCGGACACTCTGTTAAACGCGCTAAACGGTGCGCAGGCAAGTTCAACTCTCTCCGAGGCTGTAAGCTATCTATACATCAATCTTACTTTATCAAGACATCTCTCGTTCAGATTCGGCGCATGTCTCCGCCAATACCGCTGTCTCGCATATCATCCGTAGCCACCCGATTTCTGACTGAAGACACTCGACCCCATTCCCCGCAAAATGTCGACGACATATTCCCCAATCCTACCGCCTTCGAGGACGGCCCGCACCCCGTCAAGTCACCCAAAAAATACGCTACCTTTGAGCTCCTCGAGCGACCTACCTCCTCATCTTCCGCCTTCCTTGTGCACTTTGCTTCGACATCCCTCATCGTCGTCTCCGCGTTCGTGACAATTCTGGAAACGGTTCCGAGCTTCCATTCTATCTCTCCTCGTGTGTGGTTCGGAGTGGAGACCAGTATAGTACTTTTGTTCACCATCGAATACTGTGCTCGACTTTTCGCCTGGAGTTTCTCGTGGATAACCCTCGCAAAATGGATGTTCTGTGCGTTGCATCATTCACTGATCCTGTATTCGTTTCTCATGCGTGGAATTCGATGAACAGCATTCTATGGCGTGATAGACGCACTGGCGATATTTCCTTACTACATCGAAATAATGTTACAACAAGACACCGTACGCTTTCAAACCTTCTTTTTTTTGACCATGTTTCCATGATTCAGTCAGTCAGTCTTATTCCGGTTTTCCATCCTTCGGATGTTCCGCCTCCTGCGAGTATTCCGACCATTCAGTAATAACAGCACTATTCTCCTGTAAGCATGTAGATTAACGCCTTCTCTATCCCACATCTGACACTACGCACAATGAAGAACAATCGAAGTCATGTACCTAGCCATCCGACGATCTCACCATGCACTCCTCGCCCTCAGTTTCTTCATTGCAATGTTGCTCACAGTGTTCAGCACACTCCTGTAAGCTATTCTTGACTGCGCCCTGAGTTCCAAATGAACTTACTTTTTTTTCAGGTACTTCGTCGAGCGAGGAACATGGGACGATATTCTGGAGACATTCATCAACTCTGATGGAGACCCATCTCAATTCTCTGTACGCCCTCCGAACTGAAGTTATGAAATCATCTCCTTACCTTTCAATACCAAATAGTCGATACCAGCAGCTGCATGGTAATACTTCTGTCTTGTCATTGTCCCTTTGATACGCTCACATCTGCCTCCTGTTTCACTTTTGCTTGTCACTAGGTTTGTTCTCGTTAGTGAGTCTTACTTTGTTAGCACATCGGCGAAACGTTAACATCAGGATTCCTACTACACTGACACAGCAATTACGACAGTGGGCTACGGCGAGATAACCCCTCGATCTATCCTCGGCCGCTTGATCACGGTTCCGCTCCTCGCATTTGGCTTGCTTCTCATCGCCCTCCCAAGTTTCGTGCTCGGCCGGGAGTTCAGTATTGTGTGGAAACAAATGGCGAACCGCGAAGTGAGTCCTCATCGCGTTCCCGTCTTTTCACAATCTGATTTGTGAGAAAATCGCGATGTTGGCACCTCTCGACGACAGGCCGACGAAGATCGAAGCCTAAACGGGGACTTGGATCTGGACACGGCCGCGTCCTTGGGCATCCGCCTTGACCGTGATCTGTCCAATCGCAAGCTGGCCCAGAACCAGACGGAGCTCAGTCGACAAATATCAGAGCTGCGCCATGCGGTGGAGGTGCAAGGGGAGCTGATCCGGCACTTGGTGGGCATGCTCGAAAGTGGTGCGGGTCATGGTATGAATGACGTGACGGCAGTTCGGACGGGAGTGGGGATGGGGATAGGGTCGGGCGGTCTGGTGAAAGGCAAAGAGAAGGAGAGGGAGGGCTCGAGCAGCGACCTTAGTGATAGCTACAGGCTAAGTCAAAACGACGGGTGAGGAAAGACGTGTAATGTATCAGTACATCCTATGCGCCACACCCATCTACGTCTTCCGTGGGTTCCGCATTCCAATCTCATGCAGTTGTGAGAAGTATGTTACCTAACTTAAGGTACGCATCCAACCTTGGCGCCAAGCTGGCTCTTCAACGGTACCACACAGCATGATCGATCGATCTCAGCATACTACTTCATCGATCTCGGCGAGACCTTGGTGGGAGCTAGCCAAGTTCCAACGTTTCCTTAGGAATGGTGATCTCGCAACGCGGCGCGCAAAACGTCGAAGCCGAAATCCTGAGCCCTGTGAGCTCGAAGCGTAATTTGCTTCTTGACGCCCTCGGCCAGCACGTCTTCAATGATCTTCCCGCCCATCTCATCCGGGTCTATGACATGAAGTTACTCTCTCGGACGGACCTCTGGGAGGACCTTTGTGCCTCCATCCAAGGCCTGTCAAGCAACGACGTCCTGGCCCTCAGTTCTCCAAAGGTCCGTTAAAAACGTTACACCTCCATGACGATCAGTGCTTACATCGCGGGATACTATGCACATGCAACCACACACGTCAACACGCGTATCGTACATCTACGCCATTCGGTCGTGCTCGTACTCGGTCTTTTGCAGGAGGACGCCCAAACGCGCGTCAAATACGCCATCTTCTCGCACCGTTGGGGCGCACGGGAACCTTCCTATCAACATGTCACGCGGAACGAACGGTGGATGGACGACCGTTCACCCATAAACACCCCCGGTATCGTCAAGCTCCTCCGCTTCTGTGACAAGGCACGCGCGCACGGCTGTGCCTACGCGTGGTCTGACACGTGTTGCATCGACAAGTCGAGCAGCGCAGAACTCGAAGAGGCCATCCGCTCCATGTACAGGTGGTACCGGGACGCGGAGGTGTGCATCGTCCATCTCGCAGAGACGGAGAACCTGGCCGATTTCGAGCACGAGCCGTGGTTCAGACGAGGGTGGACGCTCCAAGAGCTCCTCGCGCCGAAGCAGATCACGTTTTATACCAAATACTGGGTCCCCATATCCATCGGCAACGTTCGCTTTGCAGAGACGATGAATCACAAGGAGGACTGGCGCGTACTGGGCGCTGTAAGCAGAGTGACGGGAGTCCCCGCAGGAGATTTGAGGCATTTCAGACCCGGATGCGAGCGTGTCTCGGAGAAGATGAGGTGGGCCTCTCTGAGGCAGACTACCCGAACGGAAGACGTCGCGTATTCGCTCATCGGGATCTTCGATATCACGATGCCGATCTCTTATGGGGAAGGACAATGGGCGTTCCATCGGCTGATGGAATGTATCACACAACATTGTAGCGAACCAGGGTTCTTTGCCTGGGCGGGCGACGCCTCACCTTATTCCCTCACACTTCCGTCTTCCCCTGAATCTTATGGGGCGTCAGTGCTCGATCCACAAACGGCGACTGGCCTTCGGCTGACAGGATCTGTTTTCGAAGAAGTCGGTGACCGATCTTATTCTATCACGAAGCTTGGTTTGCAAGTAAGGCTGCTTCTCTTGCCCGTTCACTGGATCCAACACGAACAAGGCTTGGGGAGTTATACCCTTTCGTTCACACAGGGAAGGTTCCTGGAGTCATGTCCCCAGCCTACTCTCTCACAGGCGTATTACGAGATTTTCAAGCCAGAGCAGTGCGTGCTTGGGGTCATCAACTACGCTCGGGTTGAGAGCGACAGAGGGTCAATCCGTGTAGGGGAACGTTACTTTTGCTTCCTTTTGAAGCGAAGCAGGAGATGTTACGTGAAAGCACAAACGGACAAGGTTCTTGCTTGGCAATGCGTGGAGGACGTTACCAAGGATTTAGAGGATGTCTGCTTGCTGAATTACCTTAGACCTTACGATCGTGATACCACTACTTAGCAGGTTATTTTGGTAGATACGTTGCGACCGGATACTTGTACATACACACGTCCTGACTCCTGATTATCCCGCAAGTAAGGTCAGGAAGGTGTAAAAGGCGGGGAGAGATCTTGCACCCCCGACCAACCTCTGACTGCCAGTGGTCGTCGATGGGCCTGAACTTGAAGTAAGTTCGGGCGTGCGAGAACCAGCCCGATCAAGTGATGATGTAATCATAACTGTAAACTGTCCGTGTCGGCGGCGGCGACTGCCAGTCTGCCACGACGTGCGAGGTTGCCAGTGTGCACCGTGATCGGTATTAGCAGGAAGAACAAATGTCCAACACTAACAAGTTCGGTTCGCATTTATTGATGCTGGAGTTCCGCTCAATTACTATTAATCCACCAGTATCTCATTTCCTGACTTTCCTCCGGATCTCACCCAACAAATAGCGCGACTTCAAGGCGACGATGGGCCCATCGCGGGCGGCGCTTTTGCTGATATATGGCGTTGCATATACCACCATCCCTTAGGCTCGAAACAGGTTGGGCATTCCAAAGACCATTTTTTGTCTTTGAACGCGTTGAGTCACTCTCGTGCAGGTCGCCATCAAAGTCTTCCGAAGGTTGCTTCTTTTGGAGCATGAGGGGGAACACCCCCAGGTATCTCTTGATGTCATGAGGGAACTCGAGATATGGAGACGACTCGATCATCCCAACATTCTTCCGTTTCTTGGCATCACTACTGGGTTTAGCCCCTTCATTTCCCTCGTCTCGGAATGGGTGCCCAACGGATCTCTGGGAGATTTTTTAGCACAGAACAATGCCTCAACAATGAGCATATGTTCTCGTTTGCAAATTGTGCGCGGTTTGGACTTGGGATGCTTGATATCGGGCCTCACGAATCTCTCAGCTCGTTGATATCGCGAGTGGATTAGAATACCGTGGGTCCTGCCTCTGCACGTAGACTGAACTGCGACCTACGTTGACATTGCTTCAGTTCACTCGCTGCCGGTCATACACGGCAACCTAACACCTGTACGTCTTCTTCCAGCATCTCAGACCATCAAAACTCCTCTGCTGAAAAACCATTAGACCAACATCCTCATCGACAAAAATAGAAACGCTCTTTTATCCGGATTCGGTCGCCTGACTGTCCCCGAACTTATAGCAGAACGCATTCCGTACCTCCGCGCCGATTTGGAGTCTCGGCAGGCGGGTTCAATCCGGTTTATGCCGCCCGAACTGGTGCAAGAAGAGCTCACTGAAATCGGTCCTGCGATCGACATATTCTCTCTTGGATGCAATGGAATCTTGGTAAGTCGATTCTATTCATCGCGTGTCGCCTGAGTTTCCGGATGACTGGACGCCGCGCCAGGTGTTGTCTGGCCAGATGCCTTGGTCGGAATATCGCAGGGAAGCGCAGATCCTACTGAGATTGTATAATGGCGAAGTTCCGGCACGCCCAAGCTCTGAGCCCGTCGATGACCTTCACTGGCAGTTCTTGCAGAGCTGCTGGTCGAAGGTGCAAGATCGTCCCTCGGCATCGGAGGCATTCCTCGCTTTTTACACCTTCTTGACCTCGGTTGCAGAGTGATACAGTCGCGTCCTGTAGAATTATCTGGTTTCGGCACACGAATTACAAGCTCTTGGTATCGGTGAAAAGAACTGATGTCGCCATCGTATCACCAGGGTGCAAGGATATTCAACAAGCAGATACATTGGCACCCGGGCCAAAATCGCCTCAAATTTCCTGCGTGGATCCCCTCCGCTCTGTTTGAACGACCTGCAGAACGCGTCAGTCCATCTTATTCTTCCTCGACTCTTCGAGACGAACGTTGCCGATCAATATGGGGACCAAAACACGGAATGCGATATTCGTCCAACCAGGTTCGTGCTCGAAATTATCCAAGGTCTCCATCGCTGCGAGGTGGATAATGCACGCCTCCGCGTCCCTATGCCAAAACCTGTTTCATATAGAACTGCACCAACTCATGCGGAGTTACAAAAATGTCTGTCGGTGACTCGACATATTTTTGAGGGATACATGTGTAGATATTGAGATGCACGAGGAGAATCTGATGACGCATATCCAGTATTTACCTGTCAAGACATCTCTTTGACAGACTAATGGTTCGTTAAAAACTCAATTCCAGCTCGATCTGTGATGAAAAGTGCGTCAATGTCAGGCGCGAAACAATCCTCGTGGGCTTTATAGCTTACCTGAGAGACTGCCTCCTCTACTTTACCTACAAGTAAATCCGAAAAGTCGCGCATCTTCTCTGCGATTGTAGGGGAACATGTTGAACAGTTCCGCGCCTTCACGGTCTGAACCGTCTTCTCCACAGCCGCGTGCACAGTTGCTTTGCATGGCTTGTCTCGGAGTTCCGTCAAGGTTCCCTCCATAAAGTCATACCACCATTGAAGTGCCTGTTTTTCAAATAGCATGTAGTTTGGCGTGATCGACTTTTTACACCCACAGTAGGTATAACCATGACGACCATTGTAATCCCTGCTTCGGCCGAGTAACCATGAACATGCCTCAATGCTCTCGTAATGGGCTGTCATCCACGACAAGTCGTCCCGAAGGGCATAGAGGGCATCCCCACATTTCTTGTGGTAGGTAAGCAAGGAAAGCAGATCGGTGGCAGTGATCATATCGATCTCTTGAAACCGCATTGGGATGAGTGGCTGCGTCAATGTGTGTTTGGCGGCAAGCAGAGTCTCCTCTCTCCAGAGTCCTCGATGCGCGATCGCAAAACATCGCAGTGGTTCTGCCTCGATGATTTTTGGGGTTTTAATCGCCTGGCGGGCTTTTTTCTCGATGGCGTCGAGAGAATATTTTCCGGCGGCTTCGAGGACATCAACGATATCCTTCAAGACCTCCAGGCAGGGGTCCTCTGCCAGGGTACATGGGTAGCAGAAGCGGAGGAGGGCGTCGAGGGTCTTGCTGTCCTCCGTGAGGGGAATGACAAAAAGATCATCTTTGACCTCTTGGTCATCGCTGGCTTCCTCTGGCTGAGGGATTTTAAAGAGGGTTTCAAAGACCGGGGATGCGAGGGAGAGGAATAGTTTGAAGACGCGAAAGTAGACGTCGTCGGACGAGCGTAAAATGATGTCCGCCTTGGCGTGATCGAAAGGTGCAGTGGCGTAGACAGTTTGAGGCATTATGCAGATATCTGAGAAAAGCAGTTATTTCTACGACGGGCGAAGGAAGGGCTGGGACTCACGAGGAAAGGCTTGAGAGGGTGAGTATATTTGACGGGTTCAACTCAAGGTCAACTCTTTATATCGAGGAATTGTGGTTAGGTGTTTCTGGAAACAGCATATTGTTCTAGAATCCGTATGGCGAATCGGGATAAGAAGGTCTTGCAGTGACGCCACGGTTGCTGCATGCTTGAAATAACAATGACTTACAAGGCTAGTAATTAATGGGAAATGAGATTCAGGGGGTCTTCAGTCAACGTTCCCATTGAAACTGTGTGCTAGGTAATTGAATAAATCACTCGCGTCGCGCGACGCGCGAGACTAGTGATATCACGTGTTGCATCACGTGCGATCGCGTACGCGCTCGCCGCTCGGGATTAACCGCCCCGCTTTGTTTCTCTCACTGGCCCCTGTGGGCTACCCCAACCATGCCTCCTGGAACACCCTACCACTCGTTTGCACTTCCATATCCAATTCGCGTCGATGATTTTACAGACACCCTCGACGACCTGCCTCCTCCGTACAACAGACCACCTCTTCATCTCTTGACGCACGCACACTCCGACCACCTCGCCGGCCTAGCCTCAAAGTCATTTGGGTACCGCGTAATATGCTCACAAGATACGAAGGAAATTTTGCTTCGTTATGAGTCGTACGCAGAGCGCTCGTTATACGACCATCAGTACCGTGCAGAGAGAACAAAGACATTTGGTCATCTCAAGGTCGACCCGTACGTGGCGCCCAACGGCGAGAAGTTCACCGCCCACTCCAAGGACCTGTTGGTATGATTCATGCTCTTTCCCGTTCCATAATATCAACGCGTCCAGCAGCTTGCGGTACCACTCAACACTCCTACACAAGTCGACATTTCCAACACTGAGAAAGTGACGATCACTCTCCTCGATGCAAATCACTGCCCTGGTTCCGTCATGTGCCTATTCTTCTCCTTCGTCTCTTATTTCTACATTGACTCCAACGCTTTTGAGCAGGTTCCTCATCGAAGGTCCCCGGGGTACCGTTCTTCATACCGGCGATTTTAGGGCAGAACCATGGTTCATCTCTTCAATCCAACGGAATAATTTCCTTCAACCATATCTCTCAAGCTCTTCCGAGGATTTGCGAATTCTTGTTGCCCGCAGGGAGGGTGCACATGCAGAAGCAACGGGTCTCGTGAAGACGCTCGAGGCTATCTACCTAGATACCGCCTGCTTACTCTCGCCCCTCGTTGTGCCTAGCAAGGCATGCATCGTTTTCTATCCGTTCTATCTCCTGACTGATGAGTTACCTCACCCACCGGTTTGTAGGAATGCGCTATCAAGGGCGTCGTAGAGCTCATGGCACGCTTCCCGTCAGATACACACTTTTTCATTAATGCTTGGACTCGTGGATACGAGGACATTCTCAAGGCCATCGCACACGCATTCCATTGCAAGGTATTCTATTTCACGTTTACATTGCGTTACCTTCTGAAAGCGTCCGTGTATGCGTTCTACGCGTTGTTCTACCCGGCTCTTTTGTTCACATCGCCTGCATATATGCATTGCTCACCTGTTTGCCAATGTAGATTCACTTGGACCGGTATAAACATTCAGTTTATTCCAATCTTTCGGATCCTTTTTTGCGCGCCCTTGGTACGCGCGACGCTGCGGCCACTAGGTTCCATGCGTGTGAGCGGTTTGATCGTTGCTCTTTCGTGGATGTCCCTCCCTACGACTATGAAAACAAAGACTCTGCAGCGCCACCTAGTAGAGAGGGAAAGAAGGTGGTCTATGTAAATGCCGTTAACATGAGCTCTGCTCGCTGGGAGGACTACCAAGCCAGCGTCAGACGAAGATTTTCGAGGCGCGAACACGTAAACTCGTTGGTAAGTTATAGTGGAAAAAGGCTATGTTTCTTCATTTTCGTTAATTATATGGTCTAATCTCGTCTCATTTGAAGCTCGTCCCCTTGTCCCGCCACTCTCCCCTGACCGAACTCATGAATTTCGTGACACTTTTTCGTCCACTTCGCGTTGTACCGAACACCCTAGATCCTTCGCTCGATGGTCTCGATTGGGGTGCTATGTCCAAAATGTTCTCAGATTGTCTGTCCCCAGCATTCACACCTGGCTGCCTCGATTCTGTCATGGCCCCTCCTTGCTCTCTCACATGTCACTCTAGTGTGGTCAATCTTCCAGGACCGTCCACGAAGTGGGGCACGAGAACGATTTCCACTACGGACGACGAACGAAATGTGGATACGGCATATTCGAACTTGATCGGCCCTAGCGATGCCGCCCACCAGTGGGGCGATAAGGGTGGAAGAAAAGGAAAGATGGGAGTCTTGATGGCGTGGATTGGTCCTGGGAGAAGGAACGGGCTCGAAAAAACCTTTCGACGTTTCGACGATGACGAAGACGAAGACGAAGGCACCGTGCTAGGAGAGAAGTCGCCTAATAGACATGTACGGAGGGACTCTTGTGGTTCTACGGACGACGGAGGGTCAGACGACCATGAAAGGACTGCCTGGACCTTATTTGGCGTTGGGGAACTCGGTAGCGCACACAAAACATGGTCGTCGCCTTCGGCTATGTCTCAGTCTCAGGACAGAGACGACGCGGTAGGGACCCTCCCTACGCCAACGTCTTCCCCTCTTCCTGTGCCGCGACGATTGGGGGAGAGTGGGAAGGGGAAGGAACATGTGTTTGAGTCCGTCTCACAGAGCATTCCACCACTAGCGATGCCAGTTAAAAATTCTCTCAGACCAGCCGCGACGGAAATCGACTTCAGTCATAACCCTGTTCGATTGGCATCGTTTGCGTCGGCGTGCACATCGCCTTTCGTGTCCTTTAACGACATTCGGATCACTGGGCAACCGCTGGAGGAGCAGACGAACGAGGCGATCGGGTCGGGTTCACAACCATTTGCGGTCATCGACAATGTCGTCGTCTCAGATTCAGCACAGGGCACAACATCATCTCACCATCTGGTGCGCCGTCAGAGCCAGGGAAACCAGATGGCACGGTCGCATTCGAAAGTCCTGAGCAACATTAATTCAAAAGTGGACGCGGAAAACGTCAACGAAGCTCCACCATCCAAGCGCCGTAGAATCGAACGAGAAGAGTCAGAGCTAACCGAGGCTTGCGAACCACTTTCTAAACCTTTTACTGGCCTCGCTCGCACGCCCACTGAAATGACTGTGAGCAGGGACGCTAGCAAAGCGTCCCTGGTACCAACGTCTTCGGCTCTCGAAGTAAACGAGGTTTTGGGAGCATTGCTACGAAGCTCGCCAGCGATGAGTGTGACGAGGACAACTACCATCCCGTTTCCAGTCAAGAAGCATATGGAGGGCAGAGTAAGCGACGCGGGCAAGGGGACCTCGCTCTCCGGGCATGGTGGCGGTGTGCCATTTCGAGCAGAGATAAAGCCATCACTTGGCTCGAGGTTGCAGTCTTGCTCGACCACGGCAATCGGGGATGCCCCTTTGTCTATGGTCGAGCCCACTATATCGACTGTGGTCAGGGCCAACACGCTCTGTACCTCTACCCCTGCGGGCGACGGACCTGTGAGCCCACGGACGGCTGCACGGCGCGCTGAGCGTGC
>JBBPPY010000650.1:0-18402 GCA_038092195.1 Leccinum barrowsii
GTAGGAACGAGTTCTAACGAGCAAAACGAGAAATCCAGAATCGTAGTGTCAGTCACCTCTGTAATATTCAGCAGACGAAATGATCCCATCAACACAAAGTATCACCCACTAATTTCACCTTCTACATACCTTGTATGATTTGATTTGGGTTGCTACTGATGATGGATTGAATAGTTGAGGGAATGATTTCCCCGAGATAGGAAGTAAGTAGTATACTGAGTATTATCCTTGATCGATTGTACATCGCCCACAGGCGTAGAATCATCACCACTGTAATGAGGGTGATGCGTTGTTGCCTTTTTTTCCAAGTGGACGATAACATTACTACTCACGATCGGCTGCGCAAATATACAAGAAAATTGACCATAAAGTGATGGTGCTGAGTACCCCACCTTGGAATTATCCTTAAACCGTGCATACATGGGAAACAGCAGGAGGGAGCACTTACAACTGATCCACAACCAAGGTTCCAGGCAAAGTATCAATCATATTAATGGAGACTCACAGCTGAAGGTCATCATCATTCACTGATCAGTGATGGAGGAAATGAGGAAAAGCTCACCTTTGCTGGACCTGGTACAAAGGAAGTCCCCACTTTCAGGGAGTAATTGAGTTCAATTGAATGCAACATCTTGAATTTTGGACATACGAATGGAAAGGAGTCTGGTGCACCAATAGAGAGAAGTTAGCATTCAATGCACGACTTGTGACGACCCTGGACTCACATAAAACCACAAAGCCCGAGATACCGAACCTGCAACAATGTAGCGATGATTTAGCATATGCTGTGCGGTGCGCGCCTCTACTAGGTGCTCGAGTTTCAAACGCACGATAACAAATAGTGTGGAAACCGGGGTCCAAGGTTTGTTCTGTAGTCGTATTAGCAGAAGCATCATATCTTGAATAAACTGATGATCTCGAACCCAGATGTATTCTATCTGTTCATGTAATCGGCCAGCTGAGTGAGGCTCATGCATGATTGTTGAATAAAAACATGAAACACAATACCTCACTCGAAAATGTAAGAACTGGAAATATTGGTTCAGAACAAACTTGGTTCAACGGACAAGTTGAAGAGGGTATTACTGTAATCATATACGATGGCAGTGATAATCACAACTGCAACTCCTTCTTAGAGACACGGTGCGGGCGTTCAGATAAGAATGGGCGCACGGGAATCATAATTATTCTGTTGAAGGTTCGCCAAGATAGTTTGCAGAGCAGCAGCCATTATAGTGCGTTGTAGATACACTAGAGACTCTGGGTGTGAAGGTGTGAAGGACGATCTTGTAGGTCAGACAACACAAGAGACAACAAGACTAGGCAGAAATGGGGTGACTGGTATGATAGAAAGGAGACCGGGGAGGCGGTGAGACCGGTCGGCGGTGCGTTGGGGCGAGAGAGGACGATGCGAAAACTCAGATAGGACGTACGGGAAACGGTGAAATGAAGTGCAATGGGCACTTGAGTAGATAGCCAGGGGACGTGCGTTCGTGCGGTATCATATGAGTTACTATTCAAGAGGCGAATATCTCGGGAACGCGGGAAATTTATGGACCGATGACACGAAGACGAAGACACGCCGGAGTCGGGTCGGAGCAATGCAGAACAACGGAACGCGGTTTGATGGGCGATCCGGCAAACTATGGGAAATAGCTGGATACCGTAGAGAAATCCTGCAGGATTTACAGTGTACTGGGAGAAAAGCAGGCGAGAGAAAGAATTAGGTTCCTGCGTAAATACTAGTAAGTACGAGCTTATTCAAGTTGGACTAAAAGTGATCCTAATGTGACTTGACCATGATTCTCATCCTCCGAGTCTCCGTGATATGACATGTAAGTACGTCTCGGTCTCATGCGTTCTCACCTAGTCAGCGGGTACTCTACTCTAAATCAGGGCACAGCTTCTCTGCGACTTCCAAGACCAGTTTCCGGATGGGCTCCTTCTTTGCGATGTCCAGTTTGCTCTTCAACGTCTCCCGCGCCCGCAGCGTCTCCAACAACATCGCCACCTGATCCGTGTACGGAGACAACCGAACGAGCAGTCCAAGACACGCAGTCAGTCGGTGCACGGTCTCCTCGTTGCTCGTCTCCCGTTCGATCCCCTCGAGAACACCCACCACAATCTCCACTTCCCACTCTTCATTCTCCTCTGCACCCACCCCGTCGTCTCGTGCCTTCACCTTCTCCACCCGATGTTTCTGCAGGAACGCCGCGATGTTGAATGCCACGCTCGCAGCCGCAATCCGCACCTGTGCATCCTCGTGCAGCAGCGCGTCCACCAGCAGCTTCGTCGCCCCATCTCGTGCAGACAGAATCACCTCCCGCCCCAACACCTCGTTCGAGAACGCGTTCGCAAGCATACGCAACACAGTCAGCAGGTAGTTGCGCGGCACGTCCTTCGCTTCCAGCGCCTTGTTCACCAACCGTTGCATTGGCCCATCCTTCTTCATCGCGTTCCATGCGGCAAACGAGCCGTTCAGCAGCGCAATCCGCCAGATATCCACCAGCGGGAACAACCCGCTCGGCTCAATGTTCTCTGCCAGGCTAGATGCCAGTTCCGCCCACCCGTCAAAGTTTGTGGATTTCGGCTGCTGAGGGGGCGATGCGGTGCAAGCCTTGAGGAACGGAAGGACTCTCACTGACAGCGTCTGTTTCGCTTGTGCTTGCGTCACTGCCCCCGTCCACGACGCTACACCCCCAACGAGTTCTCCCAACTTGGCAAACATGGCATCCAATTTAGGCACCTGCTTGAACAGGATCGGATCCAGTGAGACCGCTTCAACCGCTGGCAACCGCAGCGACGCATGTGCGTGTGCTATCAATTTCTCGTCAGCCATGCCGAGACCAAGACCAGCTAGGGTGGACGACTAACGGGGAAACGCCTCATAGATCAGCAGATCCACTTGCGTCTTCAATTCCGGCGCATTCACTCCTTGAAGCTGATGTGTCTGCAATCCAACGATGACTCAGCTAATCGATTCGTCCGTTGCCTGCGCATCACCTTACCTGTTTGCCGTCCAAGAAAAAGATGAACGTGGGCGTGGCGCGAACCTGATACTCGCTTGCCACTTGCCCGCTCAGCCCGACGCTCATATCGATCTTGGCAAACGCCACGCCACCCGTTGCCCTGCTTTTGCTCCTCGAGAGCTCTTCGAACACGGGCTCGATCATTCGACAGGGTCCGCACGTGGCACTTGTGAAAAAGGCCACTACCGCTCGGTGCGTTCGCAAGAGGTTATGGAATGACGCAGGGTTCGTGGTGATGTGCATTGGCGACGTGAGCGGCGCGTCTGGTGCTGGCATCCCTCGCGAGCCTGATGGCCCAGGCGCCGGTGCCAACGAAGGGGCTGGGGCTGGGGCTGGGGCCATGGAAGGGACACCACCGAGCGACGAACTACTTGCCATGGCCTGCGCGGCGACAGACTGGAGGAGACCCGCCGCGAGCGCTGGATCGGGTGTGGATACGCTCGTGCTCGCCGGCGCTGGGCGAGCGACGATTCCGTTGCTCTGGGGCTGGGGCTGGGGCTGGGGCCGGTTGGCGAACATGGCGTCGATACTGGGTCGGAGAGCCTGCCCAAAGGGCGTCGAGAGAAAATCGCTGGGCAGCGCTACAACGCGCGTTGGCGTCCGTCGTTTAAACTGGAGGGGTTGGGAGGGTACTTACATTTGATATAAGGAGGGATGCTACCGCCGGTCAGGAATCCGAGACAATCGTTGGTGAATGAGTTGCAGTTGAAATCTATCGCATGGACGGTTGTTCGCGTGCTCTGTCTGTTTGAAAAAGTGAGGAATCGCTTACCGAGGAGGTGGTACTGTGGGGAAGAGCGGAGGTCAGCGTCTAACATGTGGCACGAGGCGGAGCGGGCTGCGGCGCGCACATACCTTGTCTGCAGTGTAGGTTTCGCGCATTTCAGCGAGGTATTCTTCAAACGTTTCTTCGTCTAGGGCTGTCTCTCCCATTTCGATGATCCGCAGTGGTGATCCATGCTGTACAAGTTATATCGGGGTGGATCAGCCGGCGAGCGACGAACGATGCTAGTGGTGGTGAAAGGACGACGCACATGGGACTCTCCAGGCGGCGTAATGCAGATTCCTTGTCCGTAGAATATTTCCTTGCCAAAGACGACGACGGACGTGTGCCTACGCGTACTTGTCAGTCTGACCCGCTCGGCGCTCGCTTGATCATATGTGCAAGACGAACCACACGCCATCTATCTGGCGGCCAGTCAGCTGCAGAGAGAGCTGCCGGGCTATTCCGTTACTGAGATCGTACACGTAGAGCTGGACGGGGGCAGACATGCAGGTAGGATGCAGAGAATGTGAACTGATGTACGCAAAAGCACTGGTATACTTATGTACGGGACGCGCAAGCCTCGATGCGTGTACATTGCGTGTATGACATGCATGATCGATCGTAACCAAGCGATAAGATAAGATAAAAAAAATACACATCCGGGGGGGTATCCTACAACTTCGCCTTCGCCTTCGGTTTCGCCTTGAGCTTGAGCTCTCGAGCACGATCCCGTAACACGCGACGAAGGAGTTTGCCGCTCGGATTCTTGGGAATCGAATCCACCAACTCCACCCCTCCCGTAAGCCACTTGTACGCCACCTTGTTGCTCGCCACAAACTTTTTGTCGTTCCATCGTCAGAATCGTTGTTTCTACTAAAGGTAGACCACGAACCTTGACAATCGCAGCCTTGACTTTCTCCGCCTCCACAGGGTTCGCTGCGACGCGCTCTGCAACCTGCGCACGCAAGACAACAAACGCCATCGGTATTTCACCGCTGTAGTCGTCCGGAACAGGCACGACGCACGCGTCGGCAACTTCAGGTATGCCCAACAAGCAGCCTTCCAGTTCGGCAGGGGCCACTTGATACCCCTTGACCTTGATCATCTCCTGCGAAAAAAAAGTCTTCAGCACGGGCGGTCCAACTTTCGTAAACAACCGACTTTGAGACGATCGACGATGAACACTTCCTTGTCCTTGTTGATGATCACCTCGTCGCCCGTTCGGAGCCACCTATCCCATGTCAGCGTCACGAATTGACCAGACCATCCAAGCAGCAGAGTGTTTACCCATCTACAAAAGTTTCCTTCGTCCTACAATGCCGTTCAACTCGAGACGACATCAAGATACGAGTCGACTCACGCCTCCTCGTTGTTCCAATACCCGAGCGCTAGCGAAGGCATCTTGACGTACAGCTCGCCAGGCTCATTCAATCCAACAAGCGTTCCGTCCGGTTTCACGACGCGAGCAGTGACGCCCGGGAGGAGCCTTCCACTACTTCCTGGCACGCCAATTCTCGTCTCCGTAGAAAACATGGAGATCGAGGTGCACGACTCGGTCATTCCTATGAGAGACCTCCTTGATTCGTGAATGTCAACGAGCGAGATGACGACACCTACCATAGCCTTGGCCGATCTGCGCGTTGGGGAGGACCTTCACGAGCTGGCTCATGAGCTCCGCAGACAAGGGCGCTGCACCAGATATCACATATCTGATGCCCGAAAGATCGTGATTTTTGGTCGCCGGATGCTGATCTCGTTCAGTCACTGTCACCAATGGCGAACGTTGAAACCTACCTTGCAGAGCAATACAATTTGAGGGGGAACAAGCCTATGATGGTTTGTCAACCAAGCAAAAATAGACGAGTAGCAAGAATTAGAATTACATCAGGAGCGTGATCTTGTGCCGACGGATGCTCTGCAAAAAGTCCACAAAGTTAAACTTTGGCATCACCACCAACGTCACCTGAGATCTACGGTCATCGAGATGTTGCCAATTGCAAAAAAGAGGAGGACCGTACGCCGCAGAACACCTGGAAATGTAACTAGATCGCAAGTGAGTCATACTGTATGACATGACACGCGCAACGTTCATGAGGCTTACCGAGACCACAAGACCATAAATATCTTGGCAAGCAACGCGTCAGATTGGTTCGACAAAAAAAAATCAGAGATCTACCCACGGTAGAACGGCAGCACTAGACCGTCGCTCAGCAACAGGGCAACAACACACGAGTTATCTCAACTCACCAGCGGCTGCTACATCCCCAGGGCGAAACCTCTGATCCTCCCATGCACAGGCATCTTGATTTATCTTGTGATGGATCGCCATCTGAGCAGCGTTCATGATCGGTCCATAGTGCGAAATTGCCACCGCCTGAGTAGCCTGCGTCGATAGCATACACAAGACCCCAATGAATACGCCCTTACCTTGGGCTTGCCGGTCGTACCACTCGAGAAATTGAGAAAAGCAATCTTGGACTTGGCTTCGCCCGGCTTGAGCCTGGGCTCGACGAATTGCTGTTGCATCCTCACACCCTCTTGTATGAGCTCGTCCACGGTGGCGGTGGCGCTCCCAGGGACGTTACCGAACGTGACGACACGCGTCTCTGGCAAGCCCACTTGGCGGGCAGCGGACAGGGCAGTGCTCAACGAGACGGGGTGGGTAATGACGAGACTCGCGTTCGTGGCCTTCATTTGATACAGCAGCTCATCGACGGTGTACGCTGGGTTCGCGCCTCTGTGGTTCGTGGTCACATGGGTGAAGAAGCCAAACAACGAAACGCGACTGACGAGATGATGGCACCGAGTCTATGTGTCGCCCATACTGCTGACGGGTAGTCTAAACGAAACGACTCTTTATTTTCTGTCCTCTGCGAAAGGACGCATCGACATACCGATATCGTTTGGGCTGTATATGACCACTGACACACACGTTCAGCAGACGGAAACGAACCAGCAAAAGTAAAACATACCGACGTCGCCGTCCTCTGCGCAGAGCGCACGGCGTGAGAGGGCACACACAACAATGACAACGCACTCAACACTCACTGATCCCATAGCGCGCGCTGAGGGCATTCGCGAGTCCAAACGTCCGTGCACGCACCTAGCATGCAGTCTCAGGATCGATTCAGACGTTTCATCCGACGGGGATTTAACCACGCACCTCCTCAAGATCAAAGCGTCGGCCGGTCGCATCATCGATGAACCACGGCACACCAGCGGGGCGTGCAGGCCGGAGAGGGTGATGTGAATCAAGAAAAAATTGTGGTATCGTCAGGTCATCAGGAACGAAACAGTCGATGGTGCCTCCAGATATCTCGGTCATCTTGGCAGGGAACGAAACGAAGAGACGTTTGGCAAACAACTTCCGAGAAGGACGCGACCGAGAATGGGGTTGGCCGGAACTTGAAGTTGAGGTATAGGGAAAAGTCAAGCCAGGTACGCACTGGCGTAATACATGGGAGCGCTCGGGCGGGTCAAGATAATAGTAGCGTTCGCTTGGGAGCTAAACGCGTAAATTCACACCCAGTCCACATCAAAACCGACAAGTCGGACGTACTCAAAAGACAGCGCAACCACGGAGCCTAGGGGAGATGATACGACATTATCGCCATGTGGCGCTGATACAGAAGAGTCGCCAAGGTATGGATATGAAACACTCCATGATAAGGCACAGATCTGAGTCAAAGTTTCGCAACCAGCCGTGCTCTCATCAGTCTCATGTTCCGGGCCGTATCTCTCAGCACGCGCCTCAGCAGCTTCCCGCTCGGGTTCTTCGGAATGGCATCGATGAACTCGACACCCCCAGCCAACTTCTTGTATCCGACCTTCTTGTCCGCGACATGCTAGCGATGAAACCGAAGTCAACCAACAATTTATAGATTACAAATAGTGGACCCACCTTCATAATCGACTGTTTGATCCTATTTGCCTCACCCGGGTTATCCCGGATCTTGCTTGCCGGGCTGGGTCGCAGGACGACAAACGCGAGTGGGAGTTCGCCATGGTATTCGTCCGGGACGCCCACGACGCACGTGTCCAAGACGTCCGGGTGATCAAGAATGCAACCTTCTAGCTCAGCTGGCGCGACTTGGTTGCCCCGCACTTTCAGCATCTCCTGCTCAAACACCGTCAGAGATAGCCCAACAAACTCCTCCAATCTCACCTTGAGGCGATCGAGAACGAAAATCTCTCCTTTTCGATTCATCCTAACTTCATCGCCCATGCGGAGCCATCTGACGAGTCGTTGGCTGTCTGAATCGCCCAGGGCACGGTCTCCTTACCCGTTCACAAAAGTTTCATTGGTGCTGTACCGTTGGTCACCATCAGACAACCCGCCAGGAAGAGATCTGTTCACGTACGCTTTTGGGTTCCCCGCGTAACCCAATGTAAGCGCGGGTGTACGGACCACCAGCTCTCCAGGTTCATCAAACTCCGCAAGCGTCCCATCAGGCTTCTCCACCCTGGCAGTAATGCCAGGGATAATCTGGCCTGCACTCCCGCTCAGGTCGCACTTGTGCTCAAGGGACCAAGTGCTGACAACGGTACAAGCTTCCGTAGATCCTGGAGTCTGGGCATGAGTACGTACCAGAGGCCGATATCTGCAGGGAAACAACGAACCATAACTTTGCCCCATGGTCGCGTTCGGGAGTATCTCGATCAGTTTTTCCATCGATTCTCGAGAGAGCGGGGCTGCACCACAGGTCAAGTAGCGTACGTGACTAAAATCGTAATCTTTGACGGCTGGATGCTATCCCTCACATCAATCCGAGTGGATATATGCATGACCTGGAGCACCTACTTTACAGAGGAGTACAACCTGGGGAGGAACAACTCTATATGACGATGAGCTAGAGGTGCAATCCAGTACTGAAGCGAACCGTCAACGCACATGAGATGTGAGATCCTGTACTTGACGATGCTCTTCAAGAAATCTACAAAGTTGAATTTGGTACTGAGAACGACAGTCATCTATCACCAACGTTAGCAATGCAAAACACACGATAACATGCTTTACGGACGCCACAAAAAAAACACAAGTGGGTCTAGCGACGATGTAGGTCAACAACTTTAACCCCGAAAGCGGATCAGATTGCCTACATTGAACAAGAGACCATATATGTCTACCCCAGACAAAGCTTTACGTCATGATCAAGTGGTTTGCAGGTGGAAGCATCACATACGATACAACGGAAGCACTGTGTTTAGAGTTAATGACTACCTTGCAAAGCGTATCAAAAGGGCTTCTTACCGCCACAGCTGATGTCACCTGGCCTGAAACGTTGGCCCTCCCAATCTGGATCGTTTAGTCTGTGATGAGTAGCGATCTGGATGATATTGGCTATGGGTGCGTAGTGGGGTATCACAACAGCCTGGCGTATACGTCAGCTGGCGAGAAGACGTTACGAGTCAGATTATGATCCGAGTCCAGACCTTCGGTTTCCCCGTTGTCCCGCTAGAAAAACTCAGGAGTGCCACCTTGGTCTTTCCTTCTCCGGGTCGTAGCACACGTTCCTGGAAAGCCGGTGCATTGGCTAGCCCATCGTCGATGAGGTTCTGGACTGTAGTGTGCGCACCGCGCGAAGCGCCGTCCACGTCGAACAGTACGACCCGTTCTGCAGGCATGTTTGTAGCTCGGGCAGCGGAGAGGGCTACAGATAGTGACTCGGGATGAGTGACGATGACAGACGGCTTGGTCGCCTGTATTTGATACACGAGCTCGTCAGAAGTGAAGTGAGGATTCGCGCCACTGTCTCCCTTAACATTCGTGAACGGAAAGGCAGAGGGACGGCACTCACGACATGATGGCCCCCAGTCTATGAGCTGCCCAGATTGCTACTAGATAGTCTGTCCTCATGTCTGAGAGCGCGCTTGTAACGAAACCGCATGGGAGACGTACCGAGATGGTTGGGACTGAATATCAAGACTATTAGTGCGCGGAAGGTTAGCGGACTTGTTGACGGACGGCAATTCATACTGCATACTGACCAACCTCATCTTCCTCTGGACGGGGAAGGTCACGGGAGTGCACTAGTGAGTGGGAATGAAGGACATACCAATGTTGAATCGGCGCTTGAGGCCATTAGCTAAACCAAAGACACGGGCGCGTATCTGGCCAGGAAGATGTGAGTCGAACGCGACAGGGGGATGTGGCGTAGTCCGACCTCTTCGTATCTGAGCTCACGCCCGGTATGGTCTTCGATGATCCAGGGAATGTCATCTTTGCGGATGGGCCTGGATGAATGCGGAGCATCCAGGATGAACTGTGCCAGGGTGAGGTTGTCCGGAATGTGCGGGAGGGGGCCAACGGAAGAACGGAACTCGGCCATTGGTGAGTAGTGGGTGGTCGTGAGTTGGGAATACTTCGGAGGAGAGGACTCACAATAAAAAGGTCTTGACGTCCCGTTAACGCGTCCACGTGCCAATCGCGTCCGCATCGAGTCTCTGATCTGCTTGAAATGGCAACAACAAAGTCCACACGATACAGATCGTCATGGTAATTAGTAAGTCGTTACCATTTAGGCATAGACAGAACTCTGCCGGCTTCAACTTGACCGAGCCTTGGAGTCCTGGGCCAATCCTCGTGTTCATGAGATGACTCACCCCTCCAATCAGAGCAAGCGAAAAAAGAAATCGAGGTTCCTTCTTCAAGCTGTGTCCAGTCTATCTGAAGGCATATTTTCGTCGCAGACCTGATGGAGGAATCAGCGCTGTATCGTCATATGTCCTATTTGCGAAAAGGGCGTGAGATCTCCGAGGAGAAATGTCACAACTTTCGACTAGACTTGATTGCAGCTCGGTTCACTGGATCACGGAAGAAAGCCGGGTCCGCCATGGGCCTGCCGATTGGAGAACCTAATTTATGTCTTTCCTTTTTCGTCAGTATGTACATATCTTGGGCGCCTGATAAACTCTCCCGACGTAATAGATTTTTAGGTTTGGTCACCCCATTTTGCAGGCGGGCAGTGACGTACCAACGACCGCGGGCCCTCGCCCCACACTCCAGCCTAACTCAGTTCGAGCATAGATGGTGCTTGAGTGGAAATCTGATCGTTAACTAGAACTCCCGAGCACCAACGATAAGCTGTATCCGAGTCAATTTGGAGCATCATTTGGATCTTGCAAAGGCTGTTGCGACACCAACTCTACAACCGAGCCGCCGTTGCGAGATCGACAACACCAACGCCCTCCGACCATTCCACACGTCGCTCGTTCCACCATCGGACGCCATACTCCTTCTCTGCGTCCCCAACATTCTCCATTATCTCGTGGAACAGCGCCTCCTCCAGTTCTCTGCGGTGCACGTCGTCGGTCGTACCGTCAATGACATCCTTTGCCATCGACAATCCTTGTCCAAACAGCGCAAGAGGGAGCGACGGCAAGCTCGATATCAGAGCCAGATACAACCGATGCCGTCCGAGTCGATCGACCTCTTGCGCTAGTTCACCACACCTAGCCAGGATCGTGCTCATACACAGCCACGCGAGCGCAGGATCCCGTGTCAGAGATGCACTCTTGACAAGAACAGCGAACGCGAGACGCAATTGTGTCAGAGTCAACCTCCCATCGGAAGAATTCTGTGCATCCATCAGATTCGTACAGAGATGCGCTGAAATGCAGCACCAACCTCCAGCAGGCACTCGAGATAAAACGGCACCATTCTCTCAACGAATGCCGAGTCCAACACGAGCCGGTCATCCAGACTCGCAGACGCGTTCTGAACAATCCGCTTTGAGCGCGAAGAGAAGACCGCCAGCACAACACTGTGAGCTGACTCGAATTCACCACGGTGCATATATTCCGACAAATGCCTGAAAACGGTGTATCAGCGATCATGGCCACACTCGAGTTGTTCCCTGCTCACGGGGTGCAAAACGGCAAGACAATCGAGTGAATGATCGTCGGGCTCAGAACCGGGACCAGCTGCTCGATCGCACTCAGGGCAAAGGCTTTCTTTGCCCGTTGCACGGGGTGCGTTGACACAAGCCCGCTGGACCATATTTCGTCGCACAGTTCCTTGACGAACTGCTCGCTTTCATCTGCATTGCTTGCAAGGACATCCAGCGCGAGATAAAAGCCCCGCTTAAGCTCTGCAAACGCTCCGTGGCCGGCACCGCCAAATTTCTCGATCACGAAAGCGAAATGAGAAAAGGTACGCAGTGTGACGAGTGCAAGCGCCGAGGACGAGTGGCTGAACGCTGGTGGGATGTAGACTGATGTCGAGAGGCCTGCCTCTGTGATCATGATCGTGCAGAACAATAATGTTTTAAGAATCGTCCAGATGGAAGTGATGAGCGGACGCGTTTCTGGGGCTGCCTAGACGTGAGATAACAGGGGCATGATCGAAATGAACGCATACCAATCGAGTCCTCCGAGTCAACCTCGGCTAAACCACTGCTCAACCATCCAGTCTCGACTTTCCTTGCCATGGTCTCCAGGGCATTAAATGCCTCGTGGACTGGGGGGAGGGCAAGTTTGGGGCGGTAGTCTACATACAGAGATATGCATCTGGAGCATAACTTGGACAGAGAACCCATGTGGACCATAGCATGGGAGGATGCTACAGCATTGACTTCATCAAAGATAGGTGCCTGCGACTGTGAAGTATGGATCAAAAGCGAGCTCAAGTCTGTTTCTCACGTTGGACTCACCACAACGGATACTTTGAATTCGGCGTCGAATTTCAGATGCGAGGAAAACGTGGATAGAAAGGCACCGTGCACAAACGCTCGAGTTATTGCCCGGACCACGAGACCTAACATCTGCTAATGGTGGTAAGCAAGAAGCAGGACAGTGGCAAACGAGCACGCACTTGCAACGGCAGCGCCACGATCTTCTCTGGGGGAACAACCAATAGTGCTTGAGACGAGATAATGAGAGGGAGCGTGAGGGCATCCTCTGTGTGGCATCCTCAGCATGAATATACACTCAACGGGAATGTCGCACCTCCGCCATCGGTGATGGGCTGGAATTGCTTGCCCCATGAGTCAGAGGAGATGAATAGGTCGATGACGTCTGCGAACGCGAGGATCAATCCGTCCTCTACACCGGGCTTTACATCCGGCCGTTTTGCAGGCAATTTGGCGAGCACATCCTCGAGACCCAAGAGGAGGCCGCTGCAGCAAGCGAGACGTGTGATTGCATGACCTCCTTCGAAGCCCTTGAGTAGTGCGGACAGCCAGTTGGCCAGCCGTGCGTTGAGGCCCAGGGAGAACAGATCTGTCGGTTCGTGTTTCAAGAGCTGGACCTTTGCGTGGACGGCATGACGGAATGCGCCGCTGAGCGCGTCGAGCTTGGCGAACGAAAAGGGACGGAAGCGGGGACTGCTGACGACTGCTGCAGCGAGGGGCGTCGGCGATGGAGTGAGCTGTGCGAGATGGTGAGCGACGAGTGCTTGGAGCGTCTGCAACGAGGTCGAGGTTGGTCTGTGCAGTTGACTGAGCAGCGCGGTGTAGCTTGAAGAGGACATGTGACGTGACGCGACGCGACTTGTCTTCAGACCATCATCATCATCATCAATGTCCCAACATCAACTCTCAGCAGGCATTTGTACGCGCCTCAGCGAGGCTAGTCCGACAGAGATCGACGAGCTCGGCTCGGGCTACACCGTCCAGCTGCTCTCCATAAAAAAAGTCGTCCAGTCAACCAGCGCCGTCGCCAGCATCGACAGATACCGCATCATCCTCTCAGATGGCGTTCACTTCGTCCAGGCCATGCTCGCGACACAGCTCAACGACCTCGTCTCCAGAGGGGACATCGTCAAGAACTCTTTCGTGATTGTCGACAAGCTCACTTGCAATTTTATTCAGGACAAGAGGTCTGTCTGAATTTGTCGTTCTGGTCCTGACAATCATCTTGACCTTTTTTTTTTCAGGCTCATCATCATCCTCGGCCTCACAGTCGTCTCTAGAGACGAGGAGAAAATTGGCAATCCAATTGCAGTCCCAACTGCCGACGCAGCCACCGAGACACCTGTCAATGCACCGGCGGGATCGTCTGTCATTCCCGTAAGCCGGCCAGCGGCGGCTCGCTCTGGTCCCAATACCAAGCCGGGCAGATCCATATATCCGATCGAGGGCCTCAGCCCCTATCAGAACTCGTGGACCATCAAGGCTCGCGTCACTCAGAAAAGCGACATCAAAACCTGGTCTAACCAGCGTGGAGAGGGAAAGCTTTTCAACGTGACGTTGATGGACGAGACAGGCGAGATCCGCGCAACAGCTTTCAACGCAGTCGTGGACGAGCTTTACGACAAGCTGGAGGAAGGCAAGGTTTACTACATTTCCAAAGGCCGTGTCAATCTCGTCAAGAAAAAGTTTTCCAACGTCCAAAATGACTACGAAATTAGTTTCGAAAAGAACACAGATGTCGAAGAGGTTGGTCTTTCAATCAACAACGAGGATCTAGTTGACGGAGAGTTTAATTCAGTGTGTTGACACGACCAATCTACCTTTGGTCAAGTACAACTTCTTGAAACTGTCAGATTTGGAGAATCTGCAGAAAGATTCAACTTGCGGTGCGTGATCCTAGCGAACAAGTTTGTTCCAGTGACTGAGCGAAAGTAGATGTCATTGGTATTGTCAAGGAAGTTGGTCCTCTCAGCGAGGTTATCGGCAAAGCTAGCAATAAATCAGTGAGTGTCGAGTCTTCCTCAATTACGGCACTGTCTGAGCATCGTTCAAGGTGGCGAAACGCGAACTCAGCATCGTTGATCAGTCGCTCTTCTCCGTCAGAATGACCATTTGGGGTAGACAGGCGGAGACTTTCACAGCTGATGATCTTCCTGTAGTTGCATTCAAAGGAGTCAAAGTTGGCGATTTCGGAGGTACGATTCTGCAGTTTTATCCGCTATGCTCACTGCAATTGAGCCCAGGACGGTGCCTTTCGATGTTGTCTTCGAGCTACATGACGGTTTCTCCTGACATCCAGGAAGCTCACTTGCTCCGTGGTTGGTATGACGGCTATGGAACGGAACAGTCTTTCCAATCACACTCCAACGCCACTTCGTCTGGTGGATCGTCCTTTGGCGCCTTTAACCGTAATGAAGTTCGCCACCTGAGCGACGTCAAGGAATCGCAACTTGGCATGTCTGACAAAGCAGAGTTCTTCTCTACCCGTGCTACAGTGATGCACATCAAGAGCGAGAACATTGCGTATCCTGCTTGTCCTACGCCGAACTGCAACAAGAAAGTCACCGATATGGGTGGTGGTTGGCGCTGCGAGAAATGCGAAAAGACATTTGAACGCCCAGAGCACCGGTATGTATTCTGCACCTGTCTATCTGCGTGTTGGGTTCGTAACCGATGTGGCCAGATACATCATGTCCATGGCAGTGGCGGACTGGTCCGGCCAGGTGTGGTTGCAAGGTTTCAACGACGCAGGTCTCGCCGTGTTTGGAAGAACTGCGGATGAGGTCGTGGAGATCAAGGTGAGCACCAACACACGTCCCTGCGCATGAGCGCATGACCCATTCGTATCAAGGAACGAAACGAATCCGAGTACAATGCTCTCATGGCACTGTCGACCGGAAAGACTTTCAATTTCAACTGCCGTGCCAAGCAAGATACTTACAACGTGAGTGGTCATTTAAATTTTGGGTTCAGTACGATGTTTATCTTTTCGCTCAGGATCAAACGCGGGTGAGGTATGGCATCTCGAGAATCAGCCCTCTAGACTACCAGGAAGAGACCAAACATCTTCTCGAACTCATCAAGTCATCCAGCTGGGCACAGTAATTTCCATTGGAGAGATAATTGTTAGCTACGAGTCTCGACAGACAAGCCTTCCTGCAATTCGCCTGATGTATGTATGTTACTTGGAAGTCGTTTCACTGTTTCTGCGTTCTACTGTATTACGCTTGGTATGAAATGCATCCAATATTGGCGTGACGTATGATATGGTCGATGCTGTCGCCTTTCGATTCACGACTGCAGTACATCAGCGACTGTCAATAAAGCAGTTCTTGGGGGTCGACGATACCAATCGCAGCCTACAAAGTACTATGACGTAGAGCTCGTAGCAGCCTGAGCGCCTGAATAACCAGACGCCTTTGGCATCTTCTTCTCCCCAGTCGTCAGCTGCTCCAAATCTGCAGGCTTGAAATAGTGCGGTGCAACTGTAAGAAACTCAACGAGTCAGCAAGAGCCATGATGAGAAAGAATACAGGACGTGACTCGCCTTCCATCAACCACGAAGGTTTGATCTCCATCACTTGCCTGTTTCGAACGTGAGTGTGAGTGGTCAACCATGAAATGCGAGACGCTCGGGCCCTCTGAGAACTCACCTCATGTATGACTTGGACGTCATCACGAGCTCGTAGTACATCAATGTCCTCACCGGAGGCTGATGCTGGAACAAACTCGACGAGGGATGAATGTACACAGTTTGGCTGGTTTTGAGCGTCCGATATGAATCGCCGCTCTTTTGCAATTGCGCCTGAAAAGAAAAAAGAAGTAAACGTCAGGAACACGCTTGCTTGTAAAAAGTAATAAAAAAAAACTCAAACGGTATTGTAAAAGTACCCAGACGTGATCGCTTTTTGGATCGGCGTGATGTCGTTGGAGTTGGGGTTGCTCTTCACGATCACTTCGACGCGCTCGCACAGTCCCGCGAGCTGGTCCCTGATGTCTCTCGCACGACTAAGGCTCTTGAACTGCAAGAATTGCTCGTAGCAGAATTGTTGCGAATAGTTGGTGTCGGCCCATTGTTCCCAGACGTTCAGCAGCGTAAAGTGGTCGCCTCCAGCACGCACAAAGTTCTGTCGAGCTTGGTCGGCATGGAGCCTCTTGTCCTTTGGACGGTAAAAGATGGAAGAGGATTCCGACAGCATCGATATGATGGTCAGGACCTGCAACGACGCGACATTTAGCTTCCTACTATCAAAAGACGACAAAGCTGTCCTCACCTCGTCTGTGCAAACATATTGTTCACTCTCGATGATCACCTTGCTAAGCATAGGGTCCACCGGGAACTCCGCCATGCGTCTTCCAAGCTTAGTTAGCTCTCCTCTGTCATTCAGTGCTCCAAGCGCATACAGCAACTCGAGTGCACGAATGAGCGTTTCGCCGGGTGGTGGATCCATGAACTCAAACTCCATGAAGTTGTTGATTCCTAAAGACTTGAGCATAAGGACCGTCATCCCGAGGTTCGTGCGCTGGATTTCTGGAACGGTGTTTTCTTCCAATTCGTTCGCGAATGCCCACTTTGTGTAAAGCCTAAAGGCCTTTCCGGGCCCTACACGTCCTGCCCGACCAGCGCGCTGGTTTGCAGAAGCACGCGAGCACTAAAAACAAAGTCAAAATCACGGCTCAACATCAAAAGGTTGGACGCACGGGTACGACGACCAGCGAACTCATACCCGTTCGCGGGTTGTATATGTTCTGCTTCACGAATCCCGGATCAATCACAAACACAACTCCTTCGATCGTGATACTCGTCTCTGCAATATTGGTGGCCAGGACGACCTTGCGAGCACCCAAGGGTGTAGGCTCGAAAATTTTCGCCTGCATGTCAGATGGAAGGTTCGCGTAGATTGGACAGATGACGAGTTCAGCGATCTTGTTTCCGAGAGCACGCGCCGTTTCCTGGAGGTTCTCTTGAGCAGCCTCGATTTCATCTTGGCCCTGAGTGGCACAGAAAATCAGTACATCGGTGAGGTACGAAACAATAGTTCGGACTGACCGTGAAGAAAACTAGGATGTCGCCTTTTGGTTGGGTCGTATGGATCTGGAAGACCGTTGTGATGGCAGCATGGAGGTAGTTGGCTTCCGGTTGCGGAGTGTAATGGATATCCACAGGGTATCGACGTCCAGGAACTATAAAGTATGAGTATGCTAGTTACATAGAGTTTCATAGGATCCCGCTTACCGTAGAATACAGGTGCGCCATCAAAGTATCCACTAAACTTCTCGGCATCCATTGTAGCACTTGATATCAACAACCGAAGTTCAGGTCGGAACCTTGCGATATCCTAGTTGTACCCCGGTCAGCCTATGGAACATGGTAACTGTATGGGTTATCGCACCTTAACGAGAGCAAACAAAATGTCCGTACTGAGCGTTCTCTCGTGCGCCTCGTCGATGATCAGTGCCGAGTATCCTGCAAGATCAGGTTCCGTCAAGAATTCCCTCAGAAGCATCCCGTCCGTCATGTACTTGAGCACTGTTTTGTCGCTCGTGCAATCTTCGAATCGAATGGAGTAGCCGACCTCGTATCCGACTTTAGTACCCATTTCCTCTGCAACGCGTGCGGCGACGGACATGGCGGCTACGCGGCGAGGTTGCGTGCATCCAACTTTTAGACCTCCGGCGGTATAGCCAGCCTCGTGAAGATACTGGGGCAGTTGTGTCGTCTTTCCTGAACCAGTCTCAGCCACGACAATGAGAACCTGGTGTTCCTTGATCGCAGCAAGGAGTTCTTCGCGATACGTGTAAATTGGGAGAGATTTTCGGGTCTCTTCGATTGTTTTGCCTGGATAGCAGATGGTGAGGGCCCAGATACGAAGAGAAAAAGAAATGGCATACTTCGTTGCTCGGCTTCGTCAATCTGTTTCTGGAGTAGCCTATCCTTCTCGCTCAACATACCCTCGCCCTTCAAGGTTTGGTCCAT
>JBBPPY010000651.1:0-18391 GCA_038092195.1 Leccinum barrowsii
TTCAAACCTTTGGATATCGTAGCTTTGGTGATCAGTACAGGGGCTGTGGGGTAAGCCTCTTCCGACCGACACTGAACTCGCGTTTACTTCTGTCCACATCCAGCACTACGTTCGTCTCTATCAGACAGGCATCACGATCGACTGTGGTTCTTCGAGATGCAAGCTGAGCCCAGCACACATGCACAAGACGGCGAGAAACTGTGGATGTGCCTCTGTACGTCCTCTCCTTCTCTTCTTACCTTCTCTTCCCGCGTCGCGTCCTACTTTCATGTTCGCATTTCTTCCTGACGGCGATCCTCGTTCTCGTTCACCAGGAATACACCGACCACAGACGCGTACGCAACTTGTTCCAAACCAAGTGCGAGATGTGCCAATACCCGGACCAGCGTCTTTGGTGACGTGCAGGCGACAACACAGCACGCCGGATGTGCGCGCTTTTGCTTTGTCCCCGACCTCCACCTCTGCCTCCTTCCGCCACCTTTTGCCGCCACTATCGCCACTGCCACCACCACCGCACCGCCGCCGTCCCGTGCGTATATGGGGTACGGGTAGGAGAGCTCAGTGCCTACCCCCTTTTTTTCGGACCGTAATGCCACAGCCCTGAACGAATAGTGATGATAGGATGATAATCTTTTCATGTGTTGTTGCGTCTACTATGTCGTGTCTCGTACTGTCGTCCTTATTGCGTAACTTGTTTTTACGTGATCGAGAGTGGTGGTGTTCCCCCCCACCCCCTGAAGGCGGCGTGCCCCGTGACGTCGTTGTCACCGCTTCGGACAAGTTTACAGTTTTGGCTTGGGCGGTTCGCCAAACCAAGGGGGTGGTTTGAGAGTTGTAGTTAGGCCGGCACTTTTAGTGGGTCACGGTACCAGGATCCGGGTGAAGGTGGGGCCCAATGTGATCCGAGTGACCACTTCGACAGACCCTCGAATTACTACTATTACCGACATAGAGATTCCTCGAGCTCCCTCATTGGAGCGGCGTAAACGAGGACCAATGTATATATATTGAAACGAGGGTGATAATAATAACGATGAAAGACTACAAGTAATGAATCGAGTATGTACCCTTCTTGCGCAATTGCCAGGTGTCACGCGTTTCCGACGCACATGCGTAGCGATCCAATCGACATGCAATAAAACTAAAACTAGAACTAAAAACCCAGAAAGACTCAGATGCAGAAGGCTGAGCGAAACAACGTGTTCAAAGCGAATCGAAAACGTTTGTTTGAACAAAGTTGCCTCTGAACCATGATGATCAAAGTTTGTACATAACGAGAGAGTCATTCTAACAGCAAGTTACACGTCCTAGTGGCAGCCTTCGACCGGTGTTCATTCATGTATACCTGCATGTATTATTGTACTCCCATCACCGGCCTAGCTGTGCATTCGCCGGTTATGAGATCCATTCATGATTTTAGCAGTACAGCCTTATTTATGATGATGATCACACCGAAATCATTCACGATTACATAGTACAGATAACGAATGCGACTATTACTTAAATAGTCATCACGGCAAGCATCGGAAATACGTACGCACGCAGTCGACGTGTGCTGCCTTTCCCCCCTTTTTTGCGTTTGCCCCTTTTTCTCCTTCGTAGTCTAACTATATGTGTACATGAACCCGCGTAGCAACCGTGCTCGAAGCGACTTTGAAGCAGGCAAAGAAAGAAAAGGCCGGTAGGCGTACTAGGACCCCGTAACAGAGCAAGTGTCCTCTAGTCGGATCGGGATCGATCATCGATCGATTTCAACTTGAATGGAGCAGTGCTGGCGAGCAGGACGTAGTATGCATGGAACTTAGACCTACATTTACGGTGACCTGATCACCCACCCTGACGCTTCTGCTTTCAATCAATGGATCGATATATTGTATATACTTATAGTCATGGAACTTAGCTTATCCCGCAGCTTGGAGCTTGGCAGTGCCGGTGTGGCTTGACCGTCTGCGCCAAATACTAGTTAACCGTGTCTGAGTTTCCAAAGTTTCGTTTCTGTTGATTCGCTTTGAATTGAATCCTGAATTGGCAAACGTCCACTGCCTCAATCATTTTTTCTGCATATATGTATGTATGCAACGCCACTGGGGTAACAAATAGTTCAGCTCTCAGGCCAAGTTTCAGCTTGTTAATAAGTACTTACGGGTCAGTCAAAATGAGCTTCGTTCTAAAGCTTCTGTTGAATCGCTTTGAATTGAATCCTGAATCGGCAAGCGTCCACTGCCTCAATCACTTTTTCTGCATATATGTATGTATATAACGCCACTGGTAACAAATAGTTCAGCTCTCAGGCCAAGTTTCAACTTGTTAAGTACTTACGAGTCGGTCAAAACGTTTCTGTTGAATCGCTTTGAATTGAATCCTGAATCGGCAAGCGTCCACTGCCTCGATCGTTTTTCTGCATATGTATGCAACGCCATTGGGTAACAAGCAGTTCGGCTTTCAGGCCAAGTTTCAGCTTGTCAAATACTTACGGGTCGGTTAAGACGAGCTTCTCCACGACCATTGTTGAGAACCTGAGGCTAGTCCAAATGGATGTATGGATGTATGTGTATGCGTTGTTTGCATCTGATCTGAAATAAAAATAAAATAAGAAAATTTCGACATCAGATCCATGGACCGCTCGATCGATTCGGAGCCCGTGGGCTGTGGTGCGTGCCATGTTCATCGTTCCGTGCTTCTAGCGTATCGCGAGACGGTCGGGATAACGACCACCCACGAGGCGAGCCAGGGTGCAAACGAGGATGATCTTTTATCATGCAACGCAGTGAGTACAAGGCCCTGGACCGCCGACCTACATGAACGGCATTCATAACCAATCATTGTGAACGACACTGGCGTTGCAATTCGTAAGTGGTTCGAGATCAGACGGAACCCATTGAATGCCCCGATTGGAAACCGGGATGTGGTCATCCGCCATGGTACAGACACTCGCAATAACCAGCAGCACGTCGTGCTACCACCACCACCAAGCAAACAAATGCAGCAGTGCGTACGTCGTGATCCATGCATAACGGCATGAACCCTGCAACTTCCTGTGCCACAACCAGGCGCTTGCCATCACGACAGTCAAAACCCTGTCATTTTGAAGTGATCTGCACGCATGAAATTTAAAACCGCTTGCCCCCACGCTTGATAGGCTGACGGAGTCCAGTCCCCACAAACTTGGATAGAGCAGGCTTTTTCCTCTGTTCATCCGAGCTATCCTCGTCCGAAGAGAGCGCACGGGCTTTCGCCTTCTTCTTGACGGGTCGCGCAGGGGACGAATCCGTATCAGACGGTGAAGCCTTTGTGATGCTCCGGCTCCGAGAATTTCCCGAGTGAGACGGAGCTTCGCGTTCGCGTTCCTTTTCCCTTGATGGCGTCGGAGACCGCATGGGTATATCAGGTTGTTGATCTACGGCGGACCCTGGCCCCGGAATTGGCCGTGATGGCTGGACCATGGAATCGTCTTCCGGCTCTGTGGCTGAGCCGGAGTCTGCGGCGCGTTTGATCGGAGGGGGGCTCGACCTTCGCGAGGGTGCAATACTCGCTCTTTTGGAACTCGTCGAGGTGACACGACGATCCTTAGTGTTCGATCAGCCGTGTTGGGATCTCGACACGACAAGAAGACCCACATGTAGTTCCAGCGTGGGTGTATGCGTGGTTTTGAGGAGCTCAGACGACTTTATTATCTTTGGCATCGGCTCGAGGGGTAGTAGTACCGGGGAGACGGCGTCAGTCGATACATTGGCTGTAGATAATGCATGTAAGAGAGCGGCACGATGGGGGAGTATGAGCAACCCACGCGGGTCCGAAATGAAATTAAACACTGCAGTTATGCGCCTAATTGTCGTGGCCAGACGTGGTTTCGACAATGCATTCTTAACGTGTGTGTCGACCGCTCTACGTGCGGTTCGCGCGAGCTTGTCTATAGCCTGAGAGCGGAGGAATACGGAACTCAGTCAGAACCGAAACGCTGTGGATCCACGTGGTTGGAAACGATTTTTACCTTGTCAAGATCGGTGTGAGGGAGATCGCCGACGACGTCTGGAGATGAGAATGCGAGATGGTTCGCGGTTATCATAGGCATGATAAGGTGCTTTGATAAAATATCTGCCGAGATTTTGTGACCAACGAATATGGTTTCCCAGCGCCACTTGAACGCGCTGCACTCCATTTGAAAGGCAAGATCCTGGAAACGTCGCGCATCAGTGATTAGACAGCCCGCGAGCTTCGGGGAAAGAGTACCCCAAATTTAGACTCGACGATTTCAAACGAGAGTTCCGGCATGCCTCCAATAGTATGTGCGCGAGATAAGAGATCAAGGGAGTGTGTTCGCCATGCCTCTTCTTCGTCGTCATTGAGGGATGGTGAATCGACCGGTTCGTTACATTCACGCCACCGCCTTGCAAACTGCTTGCTTGACAACGCTGGGGGACGAAATAGAAAGGAATTCGCGTGGCTAATCACCGACAAAGATGGACTGACCTTCTACCCAGGTCCGTTTTGTGTCAGTAATCATGATACAGCAGGTGAGATCCACTGTCGAAGAATGAAACTTCTGTCCAATGAGAGTTGTGGCAGAGTGCCGTTGAGGGTGTTCGAATGAAAACAAGCAAGAAAGCACGAACGATGAGATAAGGGGTCGAGGTCTGGGGGTCTACTTTGACGAGCCATTCCTTTGGGAGAAGGAGATCCTATGATAATATTAATATGAATGTATCGCGGAAACAGCACACTTGCCTCGTTGAACGAATCCATGCAAGAAGGATGGATCGGAGTTTAAATTCGTAGTCCACTTGTGACGCTCTCGGGCAGATCATGGACAGCGAACACGGGCAGAGTTGCAGTGATGACCCTGATTCAGAGCGTTCCATCTCTGTCTGGCTTCCGCTGCGGCTCAGGGTGCTGCAGACATCCATCCTGCATAAAGATCTCAGCCTTGCCGTGCTCGACGCCTACGAGGAGACGCAAATTGGACGGGATGTCGGTCCCACGGGAAGCGAGACGCCGAGGATACGACTGAAGGAGATGCCAGTGTCGAAGCTGCATGCGACGGTGTTCTGGGACAAGGCAAGAAGGGAATGGGCGGTGGTGGATATGGGATCCAAGCACGGCACGTTCGTCCAGTCAGGCCGGCAACCCGACGCTGAGCCAGTCCGTCTCTCCCCTCCGCGCATGGCGAGTATACCACGTCCGTTGCACCACCTTGACCGGCTGATTGTCGGTAGCACCACCTTTCTCTGTCACATACACGAGGACCGTGCGCCGTGTGACGAGTGCACGTCTACCGACCAGGGCGTCATTCCCTTGTTTGCCGTTCCCAGGGAAAGCACTCGCAGTACTGCGGAGAAACGGCCCGCCGATATCGCCGGTATCGCCCACACGCAAGACGCCAAAAAGGCGCTGACGTCGCTCAAACACACCCTGCTCGCACGACACCCGGCCTCCACACTGTCCCCAGCATCCTACGTTGACCGGTCCGCACGGCGACGTGCCATGCACCCCACCTCGCAGTTCGACAGCCCAGGCGTACCGAGCCCGCGCAGCAGTTCCCTAGGGCCTGCGAAATCGTCCCACGAGCCCTCACGCACTCCGTCCGCCCTAGTAGAAGAAAAAGAACATCCTTCTGTACCACTACAAGACCACAATGTCGGATGGCAGCTTCTGCTGAAGCAAGGATGGCAGCCTGGCACCGCGCTCGGCTCAGCAACGGACGACGGGTTGGTGGAACCGATAGAGGTCCACCAGACCGCACACCGTGCTGGGCTTGGCATGCGCCAAAATGCTGTTGGATCATCATGGAGGGACGATGGGCGGGATCGGATGTATGCGAGTGTACGTACTAGAGATGATTAGAAGAAATTGAGATCCGACGCGACGCGACGTGTCTGTTTTGGAGTGTTTTTTTTTGGATCACGTGAGTGGTTCGCGTTGTACGCGACAATTGTTCAAGTCTCAACTCGACCGCGGCTGACACTTTTTTCTTTCTCTTCCAACACCAACACGGCTTTCTTAGCTTTTTTTTTCTTTTCTTCTTCTCCCCATTTATTTCTGTATCCTTGAGTCTGGCTCGAACAAGGTCCATTACTTCGCCTGTAGCATTTCCACCAACGTAGCTCAGTTAACATGGCCAACAATGCCCGCGTAAGTAGACCCTCGCTCACCCCTTTCATACACTCACCTTTCGCGACAAGTTACCAACAAGAACCCGCATCGGCGCTCAGCGCAAGGTAAATGGCGACGAGAACGCCACCGGTAGACACCTTCGTCAAGGCTCGGGCGTCACAGCCAGCGGAACTTCGCGCGCATCCGCTATCTTGAACGGTCTCAAGGGCGGCTCACAGCGACCCGCTCTCGGTGAGGTCACTACCACCGCGGTCAACCGCAAGGTCAGTTGATGAGCGTTTGAACCCGCACAACTCGCTAACTCGCGCGCCTGCAGGATGTCATCAAGGCTGCTGCAAAAGAGAGCCTCAAGGACAATACAGAACAGGGAGTGAAGCGTACTCGCTCCTCGTCGCTGGCAGCTGCTACCGGCCCACAACGCATCCCAGCGGGTCCTGGTCGAACAGAGAATGCCTCTCGCACATCTACCGCACGCGCACACAAACCATCCGTCTTCAAGCGGATGTCGCGGCAGGAAACCGCTGTACCAGTAGTTGTCCCCACCCAGGTCGTCGAAGAGAAAGAGATCGAAATGGATGTCGAACAAGTTCAAGATTCAGAGTCAGAGCTCATCGACATGCTCGCAGAGAAGGACGAGCAAGACATGGTAGGAGTTCAAGAAACCGGCGTCAGCGACGAAAATGTCCCCGAGCCTGAAAGCGCCGGACCCAAGTCTCCGCGCATCTGGCCAGATGTCGACACCGAAAAGGCCATGAGGCACTACAAACAAGTAACCGACGTTCAGCGAACTTACCAAGACGATGTTGACATTTTTGACACCACAATGGTGTCCGAGTACTCGGACGAAATTTTCAAGTACATGTCGGATCTCGAGGTAAGCTTTCGCCTGTTAACCGAGGGTTCGCCCGCTGATCGGTTCCTCGACAGGAGGACGTGATGCCCAACCCTGATTACATGGACGGGCAGAACGAGATCACATGGTCCATGCGACAGACCCTGGTCGACTGGCTTCTTCAAGTACACCTCCGTTGGCACATGCTTCCAGAGACCCTCTGGATCGCCATCAATATCGTCGATCGTTTCCTTACTAGGAGAGTCGTCTCACTCGTCAAGCTTCAGCTCGTCGGAGTTACCGCTATGTTCATCGCCGCCAAGTACGAAGAGATTTTGGCGCCGTCAGTTGACGAGTTTGTCTTCATGACAGAGAACGGCTACACCAAGGAAGAGATCCTCAAAGGAGAGCGTATTGTGTTGCAGACCCTGGACTTCAAGGTTTCGCAGTACTGTTCTCCGTACAGCTGGATGCGAAAGATCAGCAAGGCTGACGACTACGACATTCAGACGAGGACGTTGGGCAAGTTCTTGGCCGAGGTTACCCTGCTGGACCACCGCTTTTTGAGATGCAAGCCGAGTCTCATCGCGGCTATCTCAATGTACAGTGCGAGGAAGATGCTCGATGGTGACTGGGTAAGGACCGAATGCGGATCTTTTTTTTTGCATTTCCCCTGATGATTGATCATGTGATTTGCTCCCATTCAGAACGAAGCATTTGTCTACCATTCTGGGTTCGTCGCGGAACATCTGGAACCTGGTCACCAGTGGATCTGCGAGAAGGTCCTAGAAGAGAACTTTGTCCAGCAATACGTCTGTCAGAAGTACGCCCACAAGAAATTCCTCAAGGCATCGCTCTTCGCCATTGAATGGGCCAAGAACAACTTGAGTCGCGGCGAGGAGGTTGAAATGGTGCTCAAGAAGTAAACCGCAGCTTCGTCCGAGCGCTGCTCAGTATCTCGCACGACATCTCCAGTTTTATCTCATCCTGTGCTCGACATCCTGTTTCCAATCCTCGCATTCATCCGCAATCTCAATGTCTGATTATACACTCTAGTCTCATGTCTTATCTGCCTATGTGTTACTCTTGCCTTGCTATCTTCCATGCATCCCTCCCACTGCATCTTTCCATCATCTGTTTGCCGCTGCGCACTATTGCGAAACACATCGTATCCAACTAATTGCGTATACATGCTGGTTTTGCCTATGCCATTGCTACCCTGCACGCATATTCGGCATTCGTTCGCAGACAATTGTATGCCATGCACCTCTCTATCCCTCTCGTTCTCTCTCTTTTGTGTCCCTGGTTGTTTTGTTCTCTTTTGTGTTTAACGGTTTTTTTATTTTCATATCATTACTGGTTCACCTTATTCTCCACGGCCTGACATTTGTCGGCTTCTTAGTCCGTTTGGGTTTTGTATTGAACTGCCTGAGCGCTTTCTACATACTTGTTTCCTGTGCGCTTTGGTGCTCTTATGGAGCCGTTCTCCGCGTCACTGTGTAGCACGTAGTAGCTGCCGGGTGCCTACTCGTCTCGTCGTCGTCGTCGTCGTCTCATCAATAATTATTATTCTCCGTCTTGCCCGAACCAGCGCCGAGTTCCGAGACCATGTGATTTCCCAGTGCCTCCTCATAAGCTCCGAGTCCGGTAGTACTCTCGCATCACCCACATTAATTCAAGTATGTCCATGTTGTCTTTCAAAGGCCACACCGTCGTCGTGACCGGCGCAGGCGGTGGACTAGGCAAAGTGTGCGTCTCTTCAAGTCGCTCTGACCTTATAACTACATCATACTTCTCTTTCCTAGCTACTCGCTCCTGTTTGCATCGCGCGGTGCGAATGTGGTCGTGAACGATTTTAATGCAGAGGCGGCGCAGAAGGTGGTCGACGAGATCAAACGAGGTGGGTTGGTCTTTCGTTTAGTTTGTGGCATTGGCATGTATTGACTTTATCCTAACGTGTCTTTGTTCTGCCGTTGACTCCCTTTCGGTTCACGTCTAACTCGGGATTTGGTTTTGATGGGGCGTCCTACTGCGACTTTGCATCTTGCGTGGTGTCTGTAATTGTGATCGGGTTGCTCAGCGGGCGGCAGCGCTGTAGTGAACACGTCTTCGGTGACAGACGGTGCGGCGGTCATAAAGAGCGCCATCGACGCCTTTGAGGGCGTCACCATTCTTATCAACAATGCGGGTATCTTGCGGGACAAGGGGTGCGTCCACGCTCGCTCTTTCGTTCCTTCGTCGTTAGACCCGCCCTGTAGGTTCAAGAACATGTCGGACGCCGAGTTCGACCAGGTCGTGGCGGTACATCTCAAGGGTGCTTTTGCGTGTACCAAGGCCGCGTGGCCGCATTTCCGCAATCAAAAGTTTGGGCGGATCATCAACACGTCGAGTGCTGCGGGCATTTATGGTGCGCTTCATTCTCTTTGCTGTCGCACGGTCGCTCACACGTGTACCTGCACCACGAATGTGACAGGCAACTTTGGCCAGGCAAACTACAGTGCGGCAAAGATGGGTTTGATCGGCTTCACGAAGGCTCTCGCAAGGGAAGGTGTCAAGTACAATATCAATGCTATCGCGATTGCACCTGTGCGGTTTCTTTCTGTATCTCGTCTGTAACACGCGTGTTGACTCCGTCGGGACTTGCTTTACAGGCTGCCGCATCAAAGATGACAGAGACTATCATGCCGCCCGAGGTTCTCGAAAAGTTGAAGGTGAGATGGGTTTGTGGATGATTTGTACACTCACGGCTGAACGCGAACTTTTGTTGGTTAGCCCGAGTTTGTAGCACCGTTCGTTGCTGCAGTCTGTCACCCAGAGGGTCCGAACGCGTCAGGACGCGTGTTTGAAGTCGGAGCGGGCTTCATCGCAGAGAATCGTTGGGAGAGGTGCAAGGGTGCAATTTGGAAGACGGACGAGACGTTTACGCCTTCTGCGGTGAGTACCATTGCGTCTCCGGGCTTGACGTCAACTCATAAGCGTTCAGGTCAAGCTCAAGTGGTCGGAGGTCGTCGACTCTTCGAACCCAAGATAGTGAGTGCACGCCGTATCCATATTTGTACTTTCTCTAAACAGACTATAGTCCAGAGTCTCCCGCAGACGTCGAGAGTACGGTATGTCATATATTCGAACATGAAAAGACTATGGCTTATCGCGTTGATAGCTCGAACTCGCTTCCGCTCTGCCATCGAATGCTCAATCGACGCCACTGGTTCGATTCGATGGTCAAACTGTCATCATTACCGGAGCTGGTGCGGGTCTTGGGCGTGCCTACGCGCTCATGTATGGTCGACTGGGAGCCAACGTGGTCGTGAACGACGTCAGCGCAAAGGGTGCCAACGCGGTATGCGAGGAAGTCCGACAAGGTGAGTGGACCGCTGCTACCCTAGATGTTGAGGTTTCTGAATTCTAACGCGTAACGCGTAACTCGTAGCTGGCGGCAAAGCGGCTCCGGTTATATGCTCTGCAGAAGAGGGCGATCACATCGTTAAGGTTGCTTTGGACGCATTTGGCGCTGTACACGTTCTCGTGGCGAACGCGGGCGTGTTGCGGGATCGTTCGTTTACTGCCATGTCGGAGCATGAGTGGGATCTCGTGATGGGGGTCCATCTAAGAGGTACCTACAAGGTTAGTTTCTCGAGCATCCTGGACGACATCAAAGGTTTGCTGACGCCGATGCTAGTGTGCGAAAGCTGTTTCGCCCGTGTTCCAGAAGCAGAAGTACGGACGGATCGTGACGACGAGTTCGCAAGTCGGTATTTGTGAGTCTGATATACGCACATGTTGTCACTTTCTAGTCTGAGATCGTGTTTTCCTAGACGGAAACTTTGGACAGACAAACGTGAGCCGTGCTGACTGTCGGTTGCGTCGTTTTCTCACCCACATTTGGATAGTATTGCTCTGCTAAAGCTGCGATCATAGGGCTCACGAAGACGCTTGCATTCGAAGGCAAGAAGTACAACATTATTTGCAACGTCATTGCTCCGAGTGCGGGTACTGCGATGACGATGTCGATATGGTTGGTCGCTTGTCACTATGCCACCGGTGTCGATCGCAGAGGTGAACTTGGTAAGTCAATGACATCTCTGCTATGTTTTTTCCACGACCCTATTTCATCTGCACTGGTGGGTTTCTGACGAAGAATGTGAAGGCTTTATCTGAGAAGCGAAGGACGTATCAGAAGAATGCCACCGAATTAGCAAAGAAGATCCTCACTAAGTGTCCCTCCGGTGATTTTTGCAATATCTCTACATAGTGATTTTGACCGACGTGACCCATTCACTGCCGCTGATGCTACATCTTTCTAATTCTAGTAGTCGCCATAATCCTGCATGCTTGTAGTTCTTTGATGTAGTACTGCTCGGTCCGTTGGTGGACCACGCCGTAGCACGTTCCTGCACATGCCTTGTTGTGAACGTTCCGTTCGCTACTCTGGTAGCTACGTCGAATTTACAAGGGCGATTGCGAATCAGGTCAGTCATTTAACTTTCCCATTCTGACCAACGAAAATTGAAATCCCGTTACAGCTTTCTAGCCGCCACAGCTTCAATAGTATGTCAAACTTTGAAGTCGGAAAGCGGAAGTCACTTCGGCAGGGAAACAAAGTCCTAGTAAGTGGCGATTGATATGGCTCCAGACTGGTTCCGATGCTATACACTCTCGAAGAGGCACACCCAAATATTTCTCGAACGAAAGGTAAGCTCATTTGAAACTCGGAGTAGATTATTACTACTGAGTGAAACCGTTTCCGTAGAATCGCGCGATTGGCTCGCAGTCGCCGCGCGATCGCGATCTCGATCGCGGCCTTGTGTCGGCACTGAAAAAGGTAGCGCCACTAACAGCATCATTGCCAGTGACAGCATATACTCAACTTCAGCTATTTGTAGATAAAAAACTGGGCATTTTCCCTGATACCATGGCCCCCGCTCGAGTCTGCGTCTGTTGATTCACCGTAGTCCCGTGCCTCTTGCAGTTTCTGATAGGGATTATTGGTGTAGTGAGCCCTAGTAGGCCGTTGAAATTTGCGGGTCGTTCGTTACTCTCTTACGTCGTCGTTTTGACCTGCTTTTTTCACCGTTCAAATGAAGTTGTAGAATGATGCCCCATGTCGAGTTTCTACTGTAACTACACCATATACTCTGTAGCTATATAGGTGACACTGATTTGGTAAGTAAGGAAATGAAGGACTTCCGATGAGGCGGTGCCAATGATCGGCTCGGACTCAATACTCGGATTTTAGGAGCTTGAATTTACTAAATCGGTTTTGTTTCCTTCGCGGCCGTTGCCGCAAAAACCATTATTACACTAGCAGATTCCGAGTCCTTGTGGACGTCTCAGATCCTCTTTAAACTCACTGCGCCATATGCAGGGGAAAAGCCGTCCTCCACTTAGTATACTATTTGCCCTCTATTCTCCACCTCGACACTTCCTATGACCACCGACTCCTCGGCCTCAGTGTTTCACCTCAAGTTGAACGTGCACACAGACTCCGAGTCACGATAACTCCTTTATCCTCCAGACGTGCTCGATGCAATACCGGGGAAAGGGAGAATTCGAGGAATTTGGTTGTATGCATCGACGGCACTTCGAACCGGTTGGTCAGATCACTCAGGTATTCGTGGTATCTTTCGCTCAGCTGATGACTATTCTCAGAACACCAATCCATCTCGAAACGACCACTCCGAAGCAATATGCGTATTATTCCAGCGGGATTGGGACGCGTCCGAAATCATCCAGTGAGTGTTCTTGACGGTGTAAAGGAAGCGGTCTTGGACAAATTCGACACGACTGTCGCATGGTTCGTAATATGCTGCATTTCGTTGTTATATCCCTTCCCAAGACCCAGCGCCCAGTCCATTTCGTCCATGTGGCCCCTGATACACTCGCCGCTGCTAGACACAGTAATCATCACCACGAGAGTGGAACCTCTCAAGCCACATCTCGACCTCTGTCCCAAGGTGCTGTTGCAACCCACGGTCCATAACCAACCTGCTACTTTGCATTCAGCAACCCCTCGCCCGCGGACTTGAACTGTTTGCAAGGAACGAGGTGAATGCTTAGTAAGGAGCTTGGTTTCACAACTAACATTCCGTATCTCTAGCGCCAATTGTTGCAATGGATCACAACGATGGAGAAGTCTGCGGACAATTGTCTGTTTGTCGCCAAGGATCGGTTCGACAACTTTGCGCCGATCCGGATGAACGTGGCTCGTGGATGGAGTTCGCTTTGTTTATGATTTTCATGTCCATTGACTGAACTTTGTCTGAAGCGCGACTACATGTGGAACTTGTCAAGAGCGCTTATGATGAATAGGCGAGGGGGTGGCGCTTAAGCACCCGCACTTGCGCGGAAGAGTTTGAAGCATCTGCAGAACACATGATGGAAGGTTCAGAATGCGGTCGTGACGATCCTCTCTGCGTTGGCAATGTCAGGTATGCGCTGTTGCTGTTCGCTGTTTCGAAAATTGTGTTTGATGACTTGTAACTCTAGAGTATGGCGTAGTGGCCATCAAAATCCATATTAATGAGATGCTCCTCCCCGAGGGTTATCTGCCGATCACCTCCCTGCGCCAAGAGCAACTCCTGAGCGACCACTTTCCTGCGACGAAGATCGTATGCAATCATCTGCGATGATCAACGAGTCTACGAACACTCATTCAGTCATTTTTAAGTTGTATGTACCATCCCGGCCGCCTTCGTGCATGATGCCTGCGTGCGTGCTGTGCAACTTGGCGCATAACTGAGTTGAGCCCGTGATCTCAGTGAGGCGATGACTGGAACTCTTTTCAGAATATTACAGGACGTCACACGCGAAACGATACAGTATGGTAGCTTGAAGCATTTGTATCTGTCTGCAATGCTCATCCAGGAGAAAGATAAATCGCCTTGACGCATCAAGACTCCTGATCGAAGTGAGTCACCTTTGTTAGCAGTATTGAGGCTCCACGCTGGCACGGAGCACTGAGCACTTTATTCCTTCTAGCCAACGTCATCGACATGGTTGACGAGGTGATCAAAGCCGTGGACGCTGAGCTACTTCGGAAGATGATCTTATGACAATCGGAGATACCGTGCCTCCTCACATCCAACACTGGGACCGCCTGGGTTCGTTACTGTGCGAGCAGAGCGATGGTGATTGTTCTCCCCACGTTGCTGGATATCGTTTTGTGTGGGCGTAGTTATGCTAATCGCTGGGACGATGTATGTCGATCCGACGGCTACTGTCGCGCTATCAGAGCAAGCGCCCCTTGAACAGTCTGCGCTCGGAACCCTGCTGGGGTGGTAGTCATAACCAAACCTAGTGTGCGGTTGTTTACTTACCACTACGACACGACCTCGATGGCGACATTCGCTTCTCCAGCGCCCCGAAGGACCCATAGATATGCGACACCGCGACCGTCGTCCGCCGGGACACCACCTAGACCGCGCAAGCTCGCTCACCGCGTCGCGCCTATCGGTACACCTCCGCGTTCAGTAGCAGAGTCTGGGATGGAGGTCGACGAAGTACCGACACCTGGCGCATATGCCCAAGCAGAGAGGGCATCGAGTCAAAAAGATGCCATATTTGCGAAAACGGAGGAGTCGATAGTCGGCTTGTATGGCGCATTGCCAGTAGAAGTGAAACAAGCTCTTCGTTCCACAGGTACGTGACCTCGCGAGCTACTCTGTATTCCAGCTCACCATTCCCGCTTCACATAGATTTTCTCGTGGAATCGTATGCGGGATGCGTAGACGTCGTCTCGGGGTACACGCTTGTCGGGTCTGCAAAGACGTGCTTCCTCTGGTCGCATTCTACGCTTAAGCCAAGCTCTCCAAGCCCAACGTGCTATATTCTGCCGTCTCCTCGTCTGAAAAAGAGGCCGAAGAACGGGCGGATACTGAAGCGGGACCGTCTGTGCGACTAGGTATCTCACTCTCGGCAAATCAATACGTTGAACGAGAGATGCTCTTGGGTATTTGTATGTGTCGGCTGTACGACCTTTCTGATGCCTGTTTTGACGCTGTTGTTAGCGATGGGGCTTTTCTCCTCTCGTCATCTCCGCAGAGCTGCTGCTATGCCAAACGTAATCACGCTTCCGTATGGCAAAGCTCCTGTCTGTCATTTTCAGGCTCCCAGTTGGCGAAGACTACTCAAGTTGATGGCCAGACTAAGTGGTACGCGCGTGGAGCCTACCGTGGAAGCGCTCAGCGTTTCCAAGCATGCTCTCGGGTTGTGAACTGTGATTCAGTTTGTCAAGGTATGTTGAAGCGCTTAGATCGCAGACATGTCGAGCTCACGACCGAACTCACCAAGTTATGACATTGCGACTGCTGGGGAGAAGGGAATCACGCGGCGAAATATTTATGACATCCTTCACCCTACTGCGAGAATGTGAGTAACGCAGCTCTTACAAATATCATATCCTTATCAATTTATCCTCGGACGCTCCAGGTGCGCTTGCACCGAGAAATCCATGAAGATACAAAAACAGGATATTTGTGGCATGCTTATGACTCCCCGTGCTAGCGATTTTGAATTACTCTACTGCTTATATTTATCTCCACCAGGGGACGATATAACGAATCTCGAGAAAACTGTGCAGGAACTACGTAGCCAGCTTGCTACATCCAACGAAGAAGAGACTGGCCTCATTGGAGTCATCAAGTCCCATCGTGCACATAATGAAATCTCAAGTACGTTCTCCACGCCTTTCCACCCCCCTTCGTTGAAAGTCCCGTTTATTAGATCGCAAAAACATTCATTTCGACGAATCGGGCGAGGAACTCGGCGACTTGCTTGTAGCATCTCAAGGCTCAGTCGATCAGTTAACCCAGTCAATCAGGGCACTTCGCGCAGACTTCAATCTACCCGAGAAATGGTCATGTTCGTTTCGTACCACCTCGACTGACGACTCCAGTCATCGATTGACCGAATGGTGAGATTGTGCACGAGCAGCATCCATGACATACCTCAGGCACTGATTAACACCACCACTGGTCGTCCTTATTATGAAGCAGTGCAAGCGGCAGCCTGCGAACAACACCCATGTTCAATGTTTTATCAATATGCGATGTTCTCACCTGAGCCAACATTCCAAAATGGTCGAGAATACCGTAATCTACGGACTACCCACATCCTCCACAATCGACAAACTTATCAACTTCTGCAAGTCTGTATGGCCTCGCCGGTTTCGGTGGGCGTGAAGTGACACATACTGTGTTAACCAATGCGACAAGGGGGTTCTGCAAGAATCAATCGCTGCCATGTTCCAGTGGTATTGTCGTGCGACCCTGACAATCCTCTATCTTCTCGTGGTTCTCTCGGACTCACAGGAGCCTGGGTCTATGTGGAAAAGCATCTGGAACACGCACAGGTGGACATATCAGGAGTGCGTCGATTCAAGACTTGTATTTTACACAGAAGACTGGAAGCCGTACCTCGTTCTGCAGATATTCAATTACAAGGAATCGCCTATCATCCTCGCAGAGGTGGAAGAGGCAACCAATTTTGCTAATCAGGCCCTTGCAACGCTTCAGCCGGGGCTGACGAGGGTACGCGAGAAGGTTTATCTCGCTTTCGAAGCGCCCAACAAATGCGGAAGGAAGATATCACATACTGTCTGTTCGGTATCTTTGATGTCCACCCCCCAGTCATACATGGCGAGGGCACGCGAGCAGTCCGTCGTCTACGGGGGCACATCTTGACCCGATCGGATAACATCACACCTCTCTCCTGGACTGGGGTCGGAAACTCGGGTACTAGCGCCAACAGCTACCTCCCTGCTGCCCTCGCTGTCTATGACTAGATCAAGCCCCCTCACATTCCGCAACCGATCAAAACCGCCGAGATGGACAGGATGACCATGGCTTTGCAGTCATCCTTGCTTGACCCCTCGCTTGCTGTTCGGTTGTACGAAAGACTGTCTGACCTTCTCCCTCTTTCGATCATCACTGATCGACTCCACCTTTCTGGCTTTGTTTTCTCCCTGACATCTCATACCGCCATCATATCGGAACCTGGAACCGACTCAATCGTCCATGTTTATCATGCCACTACGCCCATCCTCGGGGACGTATGTATCGAGACCGATGACAACTTGGTCGGAATGCAGGACTTGATCCTCATCCCCACCCGGATTGGTCCGCTTCTGGACATGGATCTATCCGGCGGACTCCTTGGTTTGATGTAGCGACGCATGCGTTATGGCTCTTCGTTCGATTGAAGCAGCCGTTCGGTGCCCTGTTGCTTGCCCCGCAGGGGGCGGGCGGTATACAAACGTGTCGCGACGGACTGTTTATCAATGTTCAGATCTGGGCAGAGGCTATGTTGGAGGAGTTGATGGATAGCGTACGGTCGACGTACAGTAACCGTTATTGTGTACGATGGACTCCTTTATATCCCCTCTGGACTTGCAAATATCCTCACTTTCGGAATGACTTTCAACCCGGGCCCATATTGTCGTGATGATGTTCTACCGACGCCAAACGGATACTCACTAGCCTCAGGGAGCCTGAGTCTCAGCGGACTCGTAGCCGTACTATTGAGTTCTCACGAGACCGTTGCACTGGCAATGTGGGTCCTCCAAAACACCGACTCGTCTTTATCTATTTTCCCATAACCTCGGGTTTCACTCTCCGCCATGTGTTAGCGGGATTCCCGCAGGCAATCTTCAGCGATATAAAGGTAAGCCGGAGACGTTGCAAAGGCCATTGCCATTCCGTCTAACTCCTCAAGTTTTCATTCTTTCTGCTCGCCAGCTCCATGTCAACTAATGACCGGCAACTCCTTGATCCTGCCAGCGTGGCGACGGGACAGAAGCGTTCTCATCCGAACGCTTTGGAGTTGGGGCCAAGGAAGAGACCGTTAGTATTTCCCTCGAGTCGGTATGAACTGGAACTCATCTTTGCTAGTACCACTCAGGATCCTTTGGTTCACCACGGCCGTCATTTCGGACGAGCTGTGCACACGTTCTGTAACATACAGACACTTATCACCAATGGCCTGGTAATGATGGGGGACCGGTCTGACGAAGATCCGGAGTCCGTGACCGCACAGTGAGTCATTCCAACTTCCCGCGCACAATCACCTGATAAGATCCATAACTACTAGCGAGCGAAAGGAATACAAGGTGTTTCGAGAATTGCTCCGGATGGCACCAGGCTTAGAGGCTAGACTCATGGAATCATCCGAAGATGAAGTGATCCATATTGCTGATCTCGTCTGTTAATTGTTTGCTTATACGTCTTGCATTAAACTCACACTAACAACAATAGATCCAGAAAGGTGCTAATGGTGCTCGCGCCGATGACACCAAAGGGATGAAAAGCGCGATTGTTGATTGGATCACGCCCAAAGGTCAATCTCTTAATCCTCACATCCCCCGTAATGTCAAATCCGGGCGCGGGTTTAACCATGAACGTACCGGAGCACTTCTTTGCCCGGCTGGACTAGACTGGGCAAACTCCGAATGCG
>JBBPPY010000652.1:0-18376 GCA_038092195.1 Leccinum barrowsii
GAACATGCTTGGTAAACCGAAAACGCGGGTCAACTGAATATCACAAGTTCAACCACGATTCCAGGTTCTGCGTGGGATGGCACTGGAGACTCTTGGTCGTCTCAGGCTGAATCTTGACATTCAACCTATTGTCGACCAGTGGGTATCATCGTACTACACTGTCCGAAAGGAACAACCAGCCATCAGGGCAGAAATGCTGCGTCCCTCACTAGATCGAGGCGGAGAGATGGACCCCACTGGCACGAGTCCACGACGGCGGAAGTCAGGGGCAGAGGGAAGTAAAAACTAACCGCCGTATAGTATTAGTAGCGATGGGTTATAGCGTACATCGATGCTATTGTAACCAACGCCGCACTGCCCGTTACTATCGGTTAACAGTGATTTCCGGCCCGGTGGCTAGGACCACCGTATCTTCCCGCACTGAGCGGAGACTGGACCCTATCCTAATAGTCCTCGTGGCCCATATTCCTCCCTTTGGTCAATAACTGTCCCTGATGCATTGCCACTGGAGAGTTTCTGCAGCACAATTTGAAACCCAGCTGACGTGACGAGCTGTCTCCAGCATGGGTAGATCGGGGGGGAACTCACGAAACGCTCTTTTCATACTACTAATCGTACAACACGTAAATCGACCTGAAATATCCTCAGGCATCGTTTTTTCTCACACATTTTTAGCAAGATCAGAGTCCGTGGGCCAAGCCACTTTGGCATGGATGGCTCCGAAAGGAACACGGGTCCTTCTGCTGTGCGACGGGCCGGGTCCGGAGCCGGCGCCGTTGATTTGACAAAAGACTCTGAAATATGGTATGGAACCATTTCGATCGGCACTCCTCCCAAGTCCTTCACTGGTGTGTTCTTTTCCGTGCATTCGTACACACACTCACTCTAGTCGCCACTGACTGTCAGTCCAGTTCAGCACCGGTTCTACTAGGTAAGTGTTTTCCGTACCATCCACTCTCTCGTCTTATTCGACCCAGCGATCTCTTTGTTCCAGCCGTGACCGGTATTGAGAACAGCCACCCTAACCTCTGGGATCCCGCATCGTCCCACGTCACCGACTTGGACCTCAATACAGATTTTTTTGATAGAATTTGCAGATGGTAGGATTGCCCGTGGTACACAATACATGGACAATGTGACCATTGTTGATTTTACCGTATGTTTTTACTGTTTGCGCACATCATCACTTCTGACCGATGAATAGGCAGACATTCAGACCATCGGTGCCGCAACAAGATTCTCTTCAACTATGGGAGCATCTGAGTTTGCTCCAGATGGTGTGTTGGGATTGGCTTTCCCGTCTTACTCAAAATTTATTGGCAAGAGCCCTCTGTTTCACACGCTCTACATTGATAGCACCCTCGTCTTTACCCCTGTAACAAATCCGTCGGTGGTGAGCGCAAACTCCAGGCGGTCTGGATGCATACTTGAACTACCCTTAGACTTTCAGGGTCTCAGGGAGCTGAAGATAGATAACATTAAAGTCAACGGAGTACCAGTTCTGACAGATTTAACCGCCGTCATCGACACTAGCTCCAACATCATTCTTGGTGATCCTTTGGCCCTGCACCAGGCAGCTGGCGGGGGTCATACAGGGGCGGGGAGGGTTATTACAGCTGTGATTTTCGATCGATTTTGGTATTTTTGATTGACGTCCTGTAGTCCCATAAAAGTCTTTTCCCTCCGTGACTTTTACCATTGGTGGAGGGTCGTTTGTAATGCCTTCGGAGGTTCTCAACGTGGGACGGGTTAGGCATCGGGGGAGAAGCGGAATTGCGTCTGTGGAAAAGGATCCTAGTGAGATTCTTCTGATCAGCATTTCCTCTTCCCACGCTGACCGGTGAACCCGACTCTTAGAAGAAGATTCTGGTCGATCGGGACCGTATCTTCCTCCAGCAGTTCTATATCTTGTTCGATTTCAACAGCGAGTCACCACAAGTTGGATTCGCAGAGCGTACGCCGATATACTAGATACAGACTACAGACTAGTAGTGTTTTTTATGATTGTAGTGTCACGACTTGCCACGATCCTACCTTGAGCTGCTCTTCCGAAGAGAGGTCGCAAATGTGTGACCCCAAGCATGAATAGCAAAACGTCACCCTGCAGTCCCTACAATATCTTCTCGCCGCACAATCCCTGCAAATCTTGGCTATCATCGGTACCACTTACGAACTCAAAATCTTCCTTCACAAGAGGTTTCTAAACTGCCGACACAGACGAACGAGCCACAACCACTAAAAACGGACCCGGCGACGACGCAAGCAACAACTTCAGCGCAGAGGATGGTGGTAGACAAGGTGCCAGAGGTGCTTCCAGACACGCTCAATAACTCAAGAACAAATACTTTCCGATACTTGGTCCATGACGTCCGAAAGATTGTCCTTGTCTATAGGACAACAGGTGAGAGCCCACATCCCGTTCAGTACAGCCGGAATCGCGCTGACCGGATGCAGCGCAAAAGGCCGGATGACCGGAATGAAGTAAGGGAGAGATTACACGGAAGTTGCCGCGCCACCTAGTACCCCGCCCAATCAGACCCGTCGCAATGGAAATCTCTCTTCGTCTTGTTTTAACTCATGATGATGGTCTCGACTACATCGCGTGCGGCATGCTCAAGCCGAACCCGCCGTTAATATCACCTTCGCGTCTCCCTTAAGAATCGCGTACATAGAGCCGCATGTTGATAATGAATCGAAAAGAGAACAGGGAACGAAATAAAATAGATGCTTCTCTAACAATCACGACCAGATAGCGGTTCAGTTGCCATCGTCGGGTCGATTTGTACATCTGGAGGGACTGTCTGACAAATCGAAACATTGCTAGCACATACTATATTGCTGCACCGATAACGAGTTGAAGAATGGTTAGTCCATGGAATAGATGATGAAATGCAAACTGAGGTATCATCCAACTCTTGAACAAAGTTTACTGGATCGATATGAAGGGGGAAGCCATCATCAACTCAGTACATTATTCACTGGTCGACCTGCTCGGGCTGCTACAGACGGCACAAGTGATAATCTCCAGGATGTAGCCTGAGAGGCAAGAACCCTCGACTGATTGTACATTGCCCATACACCGTGAATCAGGACCACTTTAATTACTATGATGCTCAATATACACGACAGTTCATTAGTTTACGACCAAGACACTCACTGTCTGCTGCACCTGGGAAAAGGATATACAATTGATATCACTTATAAGTGACGTGGTCGCTCGAAGAGACGCAGTGAAAACTTACACCTGATCAATATACATTTATTGGGTGGAGGCACTGAAGATGAAGACACTTACACCAACCCAATGTAATCTGTGTGGATGGGATGCGTGATTTGAAGGTTGTAGCAAGGCCTGTGTGACAATACCTCTTTCGAAAAGTAAGGACTAACAAAAGTTAGATTCATGTCAAGGATCGAAATCCTTTACGATAATCATATGGCGACTGCAGCATCCCATGAGAACGATTGACACCAAGTGAATTGAGAGAATATATACCACTCACATGGTCACTTTGCAGAATACTCTGCAGAGCAGACTCTAGAGAAGAAGCCATGGGATTGATTGACCGAGAGATATAGACCAGCATGTGTACTTTGCCACTGTGTGGTTATGAAATGTGCCTGACGACTTGAATCAGTGAATACTGGATCCGAGATAGGACCACCTGTCTACCTTGATTGCACTCTGATAATTGATCCAATTCAGGCCAATGTCGGTGGTAGGGGGTTGATTCATATCAGAACATTCAATGGCGACCATTAAGACACAGCCGCTTTTACGTTCAGATGTCCATGTTTGAATGGCAAACGTATGATGTTTACTAATACAGCAGGTCACCGCTTGGACCATTTGTTATCGAATTCAAGGGGAGTGTTTCCGTCCCTGAAAAAGAGTGGAAGTAAATCGGCGTGGTGTTGATACGCTTTTGAAGCGTCAATGTATCGAGACACGACAAGATGTCAGTGGAAATTCTTGACCTCAGACACAGACATGTGCCACCGGTTCACCGGTACTACCCAGGTTAAAAGTAAGTTATGTATGTCAGTAAATACGCATGCATGTAGAGAAAGGACGTTTTGGCAAAGACGTGGAAGCTACCACAGCCAGGATGGTCCGACGGGCGCACCCATGTTCTAACAAGCCAGGGAAGCCACAGAAAAACGCCAAGATACGCGTGCAAACGTGCAGAGTCAAGGAAAGTAATCGGTGCCCCCTAGGAGCCTGCGCCTAGACGAGCAGAGGGGTATAGCCCTGGTGACTGCGTTCGAGACTCATCGTGAAGCTCGGCGAACGACATACGAATTCATAAGCCACAGCACCACTGGCATCCACAATACCCCGGACATCCAAAATGGAGACGCACCGCAGCCCATTGACTCATCGTGTGGCCGTGGACAAGTCAAATCGCGACTTGGAAGGAAGGTACCGTAGAAAGGAATTAGAATCAATTATCGTTGTCGAGTAAGTAGTATGTCGGGAGTTGCCGTACGACTCGGACTCCGTTCCGAGTCAACTTGAAGTTGATCTCCTTCAAGTTGCCACAAAGTCGACACCGATCCAGCCTAAAATGCAAATACCTTTGGCCTTACATATGTCCCGTCGACTTACTCCGTACAATTCTTTTCGAATTATGTTGGCCGCAAACGAAGCCACAGCCAGGATGTATGACTTGGACCATCTTATGGACTATGTCACCCTGACATGGTTGGATCTCACATACATACATCGATCTACATGATGTTTACAGACTCATAACTATGCGCGACGATTCAAAAATTGGCATAGGACGCACAAGTCACCCCACGACCTTCTAAGAATCTAAGTTCGGTGCGTTGTTTGTCCTTTTTTTTCCCTCATCGCCTCATCGAGATTCGAGAATGCCTGGCCGATCGTCTGGTTGGCCGCAAGGACCGGCAGTTATGCCAACTTGCGTTGATATGGGACTTGTACCCTTCGTTTCGCTCTTACTGTCGAAACAAGGGTATTTTAACGGGATAACATGTCCTACAATGTATTAGACTGTCGAGCATGCTTGCTCAATGACCTTCAATCCTCCAGCGAGCGTTGCCCTGGGAAACCCTATCCTATCCATTGAATTTTCCTCCACTGGTACAGGTACGCTCATCTCGACTTGCATAAACGGTTGTTAGGTATGTCTGATATACTGGCAGACACAATGTGTCGCCATCGGCAGCAATATGAGGATGTGCCAAATGATAAGGACGGACTTCGAGCGACAGCTACCATTTGGCCCGTCGTCGCCCGAGGTCTTCTCCACCATTCTTCTCCACCCTCTAACTGCGACCGAGTCGCCGACGAAACTGCTCTCGGATACTTTTGTTGCAGCTCCTAGACGTTTCAACACAACCTTCTGGGCAGATCTTGGCACCTGCCACTTTGAAACGCTCAGTCAGCCAACTCATATAACTTGCTATGATACTCAACTACTTGCAGGTGAGAGACCCGAGTCGTGGGAACCTGCTTGCTTGTCAGTCGGAGCTCTTGCAGCGTGTCCGTCGGCAAAAACCAACCTTGTGGGACGGTGACTTCCTTTCCATCTACCGTCAGTGGAGTGTGTCTTGTGGGTACTGATCGTGCTTCAGTCGTCGGCCCGAGTGCGTGTTCTCCTCGAGCACACGACATGAACTTCGGTGACTTTCTCGTCTCGGACAATCTCTACTAATTCTCTAGCACGCACGAAGAGGTGCGTACCGATCGGCTGTGCCGTAGCCTCACCGTCGACTCACATTGGGGCCAGATCCTCGAAGTCACATCACCTGGAATCAACTTAATATCCACAACAAGCGTAAGCAACCGTCCCTTAATCTCTTACTACTCTCCGCTCATCGGTTCCTTTTGTTATTTATTTATTTATGGACTCATCCGGCACATAGTTCTATTTTGGAAATAGCGGTCATCGTCACATCAAAGTCTTCGCATATTACAACCCGCTCCGTGATCTCATCCGAAACGGCATTCGGGAAGGCTTCATCCGGCCCGAAAACGAGCGACTTGTCGTATTCGTCGACGGGCCGGCGGATCACAGCAAACACGAGTCATTTGATTGGGGCCAGGCAGCGGTTGATGCGATCGATGGGCCTGGGAGCACGAGAAGGTGTCCACCCTGCCATTCTACTGGAACAAGGATGTGGACACCAGCGACATGACCCATGTCAACGTCAACCTCCAGGCGAACGGCAACGTCAGGATTGGGGTCCCGGAGGAGAAAACAAAGGTGGAACACCTCGAGACGATTCCTGGACTGAGCTCCCTTCCAGGTCTCAAGCTCACCCATGGCTGGTTCAAACGCGTGTGGCACGTCCGTTCACGATCGGCGAGGATATGACTCTTTGTTTCCATTTCCACCAGTTTCTTTTTCATCGGCTTAAACGCCCGCCGCAGAGGTTAAGCTGCGCTGACTTTCGAAGCATCATCTGTATACCGTTTTTCCCCATCGAGCTCGAGCATCATCTTTACAACTTATTTTATACAAATGTAGATTATGCCTCCGTCTCTGTCATAGTATGCCGTATGCCGTATGTCATAGTATGACCCACAGATCTATACACGATACAAACGCATTGTCTTCTAACCAGTGACACGCTTAATTAAACGTTAATCGCCATCGAGAATCAGACCGGGGCTGGTGGCTTTCCAAAGGACGGATTGATCTTGCGGGTACTGTTCATGAACGCGTCCACGTCTACCTCTGTGATCTTGGCCTACGAGAGTGAGGCAGGGACAGAGCGTCACTTACCTCTGTCCTTTGGAACTTAATCAATAGACTTGCTGCTAGCGCTATGATCAGCAGCATGGATTCAGAGGGCACTGGCATGAGACCCGCGCATCTCTTCAATCTCGTCTAATTTCCCTCAATGCCGGGCGAGTTCAATAAAGCTAAAGCGAAAATCCTGAGCTTCAGGTGTTGGCGGACGTGAGAAGCTCGGTTGGTAGAATTGGAATTGACGAGTAAAATACAAGTTGCCGTACTAACCGCGGCGAGAAACAAGGCGAGGCGCGCGAAGACAAAACCCTCCTTCCCACGGGGACATGGCTTTTGCAAATATGTACAGTGCCGATCTTCTCGGGCCACTAGCCGTGAGCCATACATCCCTCCAGTTCAACCTCGGTTCACAATTCGCACCTCTCCGTAGGCCAAGTAGTCCATCGTACGTTGGGTAGCGAAATTCCTCAAAGCCCCGGTTCAAGTCTCTCAGGAATATCAAGATCCTCTCGCTATCGGAATGACTTCACGGAGGGAGGCGGAAGGCAATTGTGCTCAGCCGGAAGGCAACGACGCCATCGTATCTCGGCTTGCAGAACAAGACAAGGTTCCCTGGTACAGAAAGCCCAACCTTCGACTCCTATATCTCTTGATGTTTCCGGCTTGTATCGGAGTCAAGGTAACAGAAGGGTTAGTGATTGATTTGGTGTTTCGATTGCAGAAGTCCAAGCTGACTCGAAACAAAGTTACGTCTCGACCATGGTAAACGGCTTGCAGGCCGTGCCCTCGTGGCTCGAATGTGAGGTAGCCTGCATGATTGACGCCACGGTGAATTGACTGGAACGACAGACTATAATCATCCATGCATCTGTTCTGTCCCTGAGCTCGCCGCCGGTGATGTCACGGCCTCTCGAAAGTTTTCAGGTCGTCTTTGTCGCCCAGTACGTCCCTTGCGGGGCGTATGCATGCTCTCGCTGCGACGTGCTCCCTATCGTCCGTTGAGACATGTTGAAGACTGAATGGGAAATGTAGGGTTGAATCAGACAGGGTTAGGTCAACAAACCTAGCTTCAGTCGCCCCACTCACTGCATATAATCAGCCACCCTTAGTTGCGGAGTAAAGCCCTGGTTTGACGCGTTCGTCACTGCCCGCGGCGCTAGCAAGGGGGAGGGGGTGACAGGAAGATGAGTATGTACGAGTCGTCGTCCCATTTGACCTGCCACGCTCACGTTCGTCCAGGTATACCTATGACGAAAGAAAGTTTTGAGAGCTCGACTTGTCTCTCTAACACCTCCATCAAAACGTCGAGACACCGGAGATTCGTCTCATGACCCTTCCCGTCATCCAGCGGTCGTCGAACAAGTCTGCCTCTTTCTACTCCATGTTGATCATTACTAACCTCCACGTGCAGACTCAGGTGATATGTCGAAGACCCAACATCTCGCACATACCACCTGCTCAACGATAATCATTTCTCGACACGTTCCACGGACATGTTAATTCGTGGATCAAGTCCATACAGGCAGTCATGAACCCCATTCCTCAACCCAATAATCCGACACTCGAGTTTGGCGATGAAGCAAGTTTTCATGATAGCCACGACGAGGCTTTCGCGTGGTATACTGAAGCATTGGTCATCGCTGGGTGTCCCTCGGGTCAGTCCAGTCAAATCCCAATTCCGTTTGTTGTATTGAAGCTCTCGTACTAAATATCGAGAACGGCTCAGCGGTCGGCAACCGTGTGGTGGCTACTCGGGATGATCAGGCAGTTTTACAGTGCTTGGTTTCGCTACGGCGCCGCCCAAAATGCATCGCTCGTCTCTTCGGTAATCGAAGCAAGATAAAGGCAAGATTGGGACTATGGGACGATGCTTTGGCAGACGCCGAATGGGTAATCTGTTTGTCGCATGTTTCTCAAAGTGTTTCTCAAAAACGATTGCCCCCAGCCATCCAAGCAGACCTATCACATTCAAGTTCGGGACGTCACAGGAAGTATGTGGCGTTGCATGCGATGGGGCGTTACAAGGAGGCATGCGCCACGTTGGGCGGTCTGTCTTCGAATATCATGGACCCGGTAAGTGTTGCCCATACCAGTTTGACAGCCAGATAATGATTGCTTTCCACAGAGCTGAACAAGAGTTACGCCGGGACACTATCTGAAATCGCTAAAATGATAAAAAAGATTGTCGACGAATCTCCATTCATACCCATCGATAAGGATGGTCATGTCTGTGACCAGACGGAGCAAAGACGCAGATTTGAAATGGACGAATCCTTTTTCGAGTTTGTCTCGTTTGTGGTCTCGTCCATGTTCCAGGCCAAGGCGCCTGGAATGGTGGAGATCGAGAAAGTCACCAAGAAGTATTTCCTCTACGTCATGCTATCTCATACACTGGCATGGGAAGATCAAGAACCGTTATTTCACGACGTCTCTGAAGCTTGGGTTTATGACACTTCATTCATGAAGTTAGTCAAGTTCTGCGAGATGGTCCGGGACAGCTACGAACAATATCGATGGTCGTGGACAGTCATTCAATTGAGATTGAGGGCGAGCTAGTAAGTATGGGACCCTACCTCAGGCCAAGTATCCCACGCCCGCCCACCGCACAACCTCGCCATCATCTCACTCTCCGTTTCCCCCGATGGCCAATCTGTGCTGTACAATGGCCTGGACGGTACGACCTGCCTGTGGGATCTCACATCCGACACTATATCGTCGGCAGGCACGAAAGCTATGACCGTTCCGTGAAGGGCGCGGAACCTTGTGAGTATATTTGTCTCTGCAGAGCATCTTCATCCACTGATTTCCTCACCAGCCTGGGCAGTCTCGCTGAACCCTAAAGGCGGGAGATACGCTGGCACCAGCAGCGCCGGGAACGTCAACATTTACTCCACTATTTACGGTGACGCCGTTGTCTATTTTCGCACAGGCGAGTTGTATTCCCGATTCATGATTTGACAAAGAAGCGCTTTACGAACCTAGATGCTCAGAATAACGGCGTCATCGCGCTGACACGTTGCGCTAATCGGGCAGCGGGTAGATGGTGCTGTGCTTTCCTCATCCTGTTCGAAGTCCTTGGAAAGATCTATGGTTTCTTCCTCGCTAGTATGTACTCTATTATCTCGACGTCGTCCCCGCGACTTTTCGTTGCTGACCTCAACCACGACAACAGTCCCGAACCCAGTCATCGGCGGCGTAACGACCTTCCTCTTCGCGAGCGTCGTCGTCTCGGAATGCGCGTGCTCTCGTACACGCGCTACACGCGGCGAGACCGGTTCATCCTCGCTGCGGCCATGTCGTTCGGGATAGGGGACCTGCTCATGCCGGACGTGTTCACGTACTTGTTCGAAGGGGTGAAGAACCCCAACGGTGGGTTGCAGGGTTTGTTTGATTCGATCACGATCGTGCTGAGTACGCCGTGTGAGTGGTATGTGCCTTGTCAACGCGCGCTGGGCTGATGCGTTTTTTGTATTTGGAACAGTCTTGGTCGCTGGGTTGGTCGCGGTCGTTTTGAATTTGATCATTCCGCAGGAGTCGTTGCAAGCCGACGGAGAGGAGGAAGACGAGGAGGAAAAGGAAGAGAGTGGTGGGAGGGGTGGGGAGGATGTCCACAACATGATAGAGGAAGTGGGCGCGTCGGATCGAGCGGAGAACGTTCGAAAGCTGGTGGTACGATGCAATATCTTATCTCTTTATTTTCTTCTTCATCGTTCATTGATCTCAAATTATCCTTGTTTGAGACCAGTCATACCAATCGGACTCGTGCGATTTTTGATAGCCACAGGCATCAATGCTGGATGATTCGAACCTAGCCTTTCCGCTGCCGGTACTGGATACCAGCCTTCGGAAATGCTGGAAGCAGAGGTGTATGCGTTTTACGAAACATTGACCCAATTAGGCGCAGTTGGAGTGCAATAACTATATTTGCTGTTGATATAGGAGTCGCGAGCGATACGAATGAATATGGATGCCAGTAGCTCGGCTGGAAGGCGGCGAGAAACGTCAGGGGAAGGGAGATTCCTGTGTTCGCCAAGGCAAGAGTTCTGTGGCATAAGCATTCGAATAACGAGGATTAGCGTTATAGACACAAAAATCGCAAGAACGTCACGGTTGTTCTTTACAAAAGGCCCCTAATAATTCGGACTCGTCGGGAACATGAATTTCCCGCGGAGTCAATGCCCTGCTCGACGTGATCGCAGTGCCTTCCCCCCGTTTTGCCTTTTTTCTCTCTCTCCATTTCTTGCTTTCTTAGTTCCCTTGATAACTTGATACCAAACCATTCTTGCTTTCCGTTTTGGATCACAACATCGACAAAAACCGCCGCCATCAGAACAGTCTGGCGTAGCAGATCCCGAAATGTAGTGATAAAGTGGACGTCTTTTGGAAGGGCATCGAGAGCGCGGTTCAAGCAAACATGGACAGGTAGGCGCTGCTTTTCGAACCCTATCGTGGCTGACGTTGCCTGTCGCGCACGACGTAGACATACATAGATCTTGATCGCGTTCTAAGAAAAGAAACCTAATTTCAAGTGTACTATGGGACAATGGTGAGTGGTCGACCGTCGCCCTCGTCCTCCTTCGTTTCCGTCTTCGAGACGTTGCTCATTCAAACCTTCCTTCCCCTCACTCCCTTCCCCTGTACCCGACAGGCTCATCAACGCGGAACTGAGGCAACCGAGGTGTGCAGGCCTGCCATGCCACTCCCATCGTGCCATCCATCCTCCCCGCTTCTTTTGCGTTTGGATCGCCTGTCACGCCGCAGGTGCACCCAGACCGTCACCCTTGCCAAGGCTATCCAGGTCATGCTCACGCACACCTCGTCCGATCAGGGTCGTACGGCCATGCCGCTCATCACCAACGCTGCTGGTATCTCGTCCTTTCCAATTCGCAACGTGGTCAAGGTGGACGGTGACAAGATCGGCTAAAGTCAAGCGAGACAGCTTATATTTGGATCGTTATTCATGATGTTGGGCTCATCCGCCTCCGCACGCACACCATCGCAGAGACGAGCGGCATCTCGGTATGCATTGGGACCGTGGCGGACGAGGCGTTCTTACAGGATGCCAATTCCGCATTGGAAGAGATGCGGGCAAAGTGGAGCGACAAGATCCAGATCGACACCACACATTTCGTGTGCACGACACCTGACATGACGCCCGCGGGCGCCAACGCGAGCGGTGGCAACGTCTCGGGAGGGCCGGGAGTGGAGTATCAGCCAGCACTCCAGCTTAGCATCCCGGTCGTCCAACCACAGTGGATACTAGCATGTTTCATGGAAAAGAAGTGGGTGACTTGTTGCTAAGCGTGTATATGCATGCAGCTGATTCGTTTGACGATGCCAGAATGGTACCCATCTCTGGGTTCTACCTCGGGGTGACTCCTCCCTCGATCTACCACGCTCATCGGACGCAATCGATGTCCCAAACGTCCGTACCTTCCGCAGCTAACAGTGGCAATACACACAAGACCGCGCTGAATCGGGCGTCGATGCCCTCCGTCTCACGTGCGACCGCTGGCAGCCCGCCAGGTACGATCAACAAAAAGTCGATCGAGCGAGGAGGAGTATGATATAATGAGACAAAGATCAAGGCGTTTGGATCTGGGTCCGTGCCGAAGAAAGCGGTACCAGAGACGCGGCATAAGAGCAACGGGACGATGGATCGCAACTTCGTTTCCCACCTCCGTCATCACTGCCTGTACCACCTGTTCCGTCCGTGCCGCAATATCCCCCCGTTATTGGCACGGCTCCACCCCCCGTCCCTGCCGCCGTCGCCGCCTGTTGACGCGTTGTCCGAATCGAGGACGCGTGTGCCAGAGGACGACGAGCATGCGAGCGTGGCAAAGATGATTACACTCTCGAGTGTGGAGGTGGAGGTGGAGGTGGAGGTGGAGGTTGGGGGTACGGTGGAAATAGACTTGAGAGGATGAAAGTGGACGTTTCGATCAGATTCTGTTCCGTAGCTGTGATTTTGCCCGTTACAATGAGTACGCTAGTCTTCCTTTTATTGGCAACACGCTGTCCATTTTGCGCGACGCCTTTATTTTATTTTACAAAATCGTTGGACCGGCAAGCGGTACCACGGCCCAGACCGGGCCGCGTCATGCCTCAGGGAATGCAACATGTTCCCACTGCCTTACTCCTACCACCAGGCTACTTAACTCGAATATACACCCATCTCAGCAACAAATCTAGCCAAAGTATGAATCCAACTGGGTGTGTATATCCGTTCCTTGGTATCGTCGTTGGCACAGCTTGCTGATGGTGGCTCTAGGGTAAAGACAATCAACATCAAAGGTATGCTCGTACAAAGAGTGTCCCAGTCCCTCACATTGACCTCTCCCTGATCAGATATTGAACTGCGCACGACGCTCGCGTAACGCAAGCTCACCCTCGCGAGACAGTACCAAATCCAGTTTTCCATAGGCGATACATCACGCCTGACGGCGAAGAAGGCAAAGGAGAAGAAGAATCGGGCCACTTGGAACGAAACTTTGTCTCTGTAAGTGAACATTTTCCGTTCACGCCAATGATAAAACTGAATTCTCTCAGTGACGGTGACGATGGTTCAGAGCTCGTCGTCAAGGTTGTCCAAAAGCACCGCGTAGGGGGCGACGAACTGGTCGGATCTCTCTCTGATACCATCGGCAACATCCTGGGAAAATGCACCGCGGACAACGGTACGTTGTCATTTCATGTCGTTGCAATCCACTCATGCGATCTCTCCATCAGTATTTGAAGGTTCTCTTATCAGCCCAGAGGGTGCTTCCGCTCTTTCCAGGATTACGATCAAGTTTGTGATGGCCGGTGACGCACCCGGGGACACTGCTAACGTAGAAGAACCTCAAGCTGCGGACGCCGTCGCCGTGGCCATCGAAGCGGTCAACGCACTTAGCACACCAGCAGCCGTTGGCATAGTAAGCTCAGCGGTTGACGCTGAACCAAACGTCGTGAGCGCGTATAATATGTTGGGAGTCCTGTTGAAGAGGATTGAACTTTTCAACACAATCGTGGCCGGGATCGCAGAGGTATTTTATTGTTCAGTCTCGATGCCGCGTGATCTCATGGCGAGACAGATTCACCCGTACGCGTCGGTTGCTTGGTCTGTTATATCCGCTGCGAGCAAAGTGCGTTTCATTTTATCATTTTACAATTGTCTGATTGCTCATCGTGTCACACACAGGTAATGGTGGACCAGAAGAACCGGGACGAGCAGATCATTCGCCTGGCGACCACCATCACGGACGTCTTCAGTTTCGTCAACGACGCCGAACCTTTGAAGTCTATCAAGTCACACATCAAGACCATTACGCTTCTGTTACAACAAGTGACAGAGTGCGCGTTCTTTATCACCGCATACGCCAAGGAAAAGAAATTTTGTTAGTTGTCGTCGAACCCACGGTTCTTATCGCTTCTAATCTGTATATCCAGGGATTCAGACGATGAAATACGCGCTCTCTGATATAGATGCAAAGATCAAGGACTACGAGACCAGGTTGATAGAACTCAAGACCGCATTCCTGGAGGGTGTGGCTGTACAAACGGGCATCACAGTCTTCCGTATGATGAATACCTTGGAGCGTATGGGTAGGTCCAATCCCTTCGAACCATGCACGGCTGCTAACGGAACTCGGAATACAGCGGAATCTGTGAAGCTGAGCGACATGCCATACGCGGTTGGTGCTAGATATGTACAGGAGAAAGAATGTCTGCCTGGGACACGAGAATCCTTACTCCGGGACATTTGCGATATCCTCAACAATCCCGACAAGGATTCCCCTCGTGTCTGCTTGCTTACTGGCGTTGCTGGATCGGGAAAGTCTGCAGTAGCTCATTCGATTGCACAGCTGTAGCTTCCCTCGATTCGTTCGGGGTCCACCAGACTGTCTTGGCGAGCGGCCGAACCAAGCATGGCATGGCGTGCAAACACGTACGTCCCATGCCAACAAGGTAGATAGATACCTTACCCTCCGCGATCGTGCACTCATCATCTTTCATACCACGTCACAGAGCCCAAAAGGCAAGCGGCTAGCGCTCTCGTCCGAGTCCGGGCACGTATACATCTTTGATCTCAAATACAACTCCCTGCTCAATACTCTTCGCATGCCATGGCCGTCCGCTCGATCGCGTGGTCGTATGACGGACAAGTCAGCACTGCTTCTTCGTTCGATGTCGACCAAGCTTGAATTATATCTTGCAGTTGCTCCTCACGGCGTCGGACGACAAGCGGCTCGTCCTTCACGACGTTTGTTCGACGGCCTCTGTGAAACCAGGCTCTGGCGCTGTCGCGACGCTCACCGGTCACTCGTCTTGGGTCCTAAGCGCGGACATTTCTCCCGAAGGCCGTCTCGCTGTCTCTGGGTTTGTACCTTCCTTCCTGTATTCCCTCCATCCATACTGTCGTGACGAACTTGGCCACGGCGTCCCTCTGGGTCTGCGGACAAGAGCATAAAAGTGTGGGACCTCGCCGCACGTGCATCCGTGTCCACCATCCAGGAGTCAGGCGAGGTGTAGAGCGTCGCGTGGCGCCCCAAACCTGCACCGACAGGCTCTACAGGCGCGTTCGTTAGTGGTGGGGAAGACGGTCTCGTCAGGTGGTGGCGTTCTGCTGGATCGGGGGCATAAGGTTATGGGGGGTGGTAAATCGTTCGAGACGTTGGTGTGGGGTGGGCCTACTCTTAGGAGAGGCGAGGTAGCGGTGGCAGAGGTCCACGTAAGGACGTACAGTGTAGCACTCAGTTAGGAAAGACTAAATGAACGAGCAAGCGCAGTCAACACGCCACTCCGCTTCTCTGTCAGTCACTATTATCCCCCGAACATCGCACACGATGGCCACGGCGATAACAACCACCACTGTCGTCAAAGAAGGAAAATCTCTCAGCGGATCTCTTGAAATCGTAAAAATTCAGATTGGCCAGATGAAGCGTCATCTCGTGCGTCCTCGGCGGCAGCACCGAATTTGCTTTCGGAGCCATCATCGCTGACGACCTTCTTGTACTAGGACAACGATGAGATCAATGGACGCGCTCAAGAGCGCCAGTCTCATGCTCGCCGAGCTGCGCACGTCGTCACTCTCACCAAAAAATGACATGAGTCTCTCTCTCGAGTTCCGCTGACCACAAGTGTCGCAAGACATGGCCATCCCATCTTCGACGTCCTCCGACATCTCTCAGACTACCTCTATGACGCACACACACAGTCCAGGCACCATCTCGCAGATCTCTACGAACTAGTCCAGTAGCTGGAAACGTCTCCCCCCCCGCCCTGGCCCTCTACCTCATGATCACCGTCGGCTGCGTATCCCTTAGTTGCGGAGTAAAGCCCTGGTTTGACGCGTTCGTCACTGCCCGCGGCGCTAGCAAGGGGGAGGGGGGTGACAGGAAGATGAGTATGTACTAGTCGTCGTCCCATTTGACCTGCCACGCTCACGTTCGTCCAGGTATACCTATGACGAAAGAAAGTTTTGAGAGCTCGACTTGTCTCTCTAACACCTCCATCAAGACGTCGAGACACCGGAGATTCGTCTCATGACCCTTCCCGTCATCCAGCGGTCGTCGAACAAGTCCGCCTCTTTCTACTCCTTGTTGATCATTACTAACCTCCACGTGCAGACTCAGGTGATATGTCGAAGACCCAACATCTCGCACATACCACCTGCTCAACGGTAATCATTTCTCGACACGTTCCACGGACATGTTAACTCGTGGATCAAGTCCATACAGGCAGTCATAACGCACACCAGAGACTTGTCCTTCGTCACTGCGTCCCAAGAAATCAATCTCTGTCCGAGTTGGGAAATAGCCTTTGGAGGGTAGCGAGGCCCAACGGTGGTCGTGAGTACGGTCGAGTTCTACACCCACCTGTTCTCCCTGACGTGGAAATGTGACACCCAATGCTTTTCAAGGTGATCACAACATTTGCCGTCACAGTGCTGTTTTCGTTCTGGCCACCCAAACACCTGATCGGGGGGGAAGTGATGGTATAGCCATACCACTCACGAAACGCTCTGATACCGACGCGCGCGAATTTGATGCTACATCACATAACGCGTAAATCGACCTCTGATTGTACTCAGGCATCGTTTTTGCTTAGACGTTTTTTTTTTTAGCAAGATCATCCGTGGGCCAAGTGGCATGGATGGTTCCGAAACGAACACGGGAACGCCGCATGATCATCCTTCGTGAAACGGGATAGGTCCGGAGCTGGTGTTGCTTTGACAAAACTTGAAGACTCTGAAATATGGTATGGGACCATTTCGATCGGCACTCCTCCCAAGTCCTTCACTGGTAAGTTTTTCCGTGCATTCGTAACACCCACTCACTCTAGTCCCCACCTCAGTCCAGTTCAATACCGCTTGCGTGTCCCGAGTCCAGACCGTTCTGATGTGTTACCCTAGACCTGCGGAAAACGCCGGTCAGATTTAACCTATCCTGCACAACTCCGTACCAAATCAGGACGAGTACACATGTTCGGACGCTGTCCCGCTGTCCTACCGGAAGCGGACGTCGGATGGCGATCGATCGATGCGGCTTCTGCCTTTGATAGGCCTCTTCCCCCACGCCCACCCTCGACCTCACTTCGATTCCTAGTTCTACAGTTTTTCGCCAACACACTGCTCTCTCCAAAGATGGCGACAGAAGATGCCAGCGGTTATACAGATATCCGAGCGAAATCTGGTCCTCATCATCAGGCGGGCGAACGCTGGAAAAACGACTATCCTCCGTGCGATCTGTAACATTGTATGGGGTAGGACGAAGCTTCTGGTAGCACGACGGCGCATCACGTATGTGTTCTCCGCCGGGGAAACCACCACCAAGACCCTCGTCGAGCGTTCCCGCAGGATATCCGAGATATCCTCCCACCTACACCGTATCGCACACACCTACCGCATCGCCGTGCTCGTCCTGAACGAGGTTATCGATGTCGTCGATCGTGGCGACCCTCCTGGCGGCGGCGGTGACACGATCGGCTATCGAAACCAGTCTAGATTGTTTGGCAGACCAGACAGCGTTCTGGGCGAAGAGCGCAAGGAGGCTGCGCTCGGTCTCGTGTGGGCGAACCAGGTGAATGCCCGCGTATTCCTCGCGCGGACGAAGAGGAGGAGGTACCTCGACGGGAGCGAGACCCCCAAAAAGCGGCAGTCGGCAGTCGGCGGGACGCGCCTCAGACACCTCAAAGTCTGCGAAGGAGGCAATGCACAACACGGACCACCCAACTATTCAGCCAAGCGGCGGAGATAACACCCAAGAAGAAAAACATATTAACATTTACACGTCATAGGGCGCCTCAGCGTCGTCGTACACGAACACCCTTCTAAAGGCCATCGACTGGTAGTACGCCCAGGCGCTCTTCAGTTCCCAACAACCACTAGCATGTATCTGTTCTGTCCCTGAGCTCACCGCCGGTGATGTCACGGCCTCTTGAAAGGTCCCTTTTTCAGGTCGTCTTTGTCGCCCAGTACGTCCCTTGCGGGGCGTATGCATGCTCTCGCTGCGGCGTGCTCCCTATCGTCCGTTGAGACATGTTGAAGACTGAATGTGAAATGTAGGGTTGAGGGTTAAGTCCACAAACCTAGCTTCAGTCGCCCCACTCACTGCATATAATCAGCCACCCTTAGTTGCGGAGTAAAGCCCTGGTTTGACGTGTTCGTCACT
>JBBPPY010000653.1:0-18369 GCA_038092195.1 Leccinum barrowsii
CGACAACGTCGAACATCCATCCTCCGATCACCGTCGTGACAGGGCGTACACCACGCAGAGTCGGAGCGAGGTTGTAATGCTTGTCCTTGGCCTGTTGAGTATCGCGTGCTTCTTCGTCATGGGAAGCCAGGATGTCTGCAAAAAACCTCCTCGTATGCGGGAGGGTGTACATCCAATTGATCGCTGTTGCCACGACAGCCACCTTCTCGCAGCATCTTGTTCCACTCCCCATCGGCCTTCTCCAGATCCGCACGAAACCCTTGCTCAGTTACGCTGCCCTCACGCATAACGTACACGAAGTCATCCGCATTGATACACGTGAGGTCGTGTGTGATAATAATTGTAGTTTTCTTGTCTCGTGAACGCCAGGCTCGGATCGCTGCAGTAGTCAGAAGGCGTGTCGGAGGGTCCAATGCAGATGTCGACTCGTCTAAGCAGATTATGAGGAACATATCATCCAGCGTGAGACGGACGCAAACTCACCAAGAATCAGGACTTCGGGGTCCCGTATTCTCGCTCTTGCGAGTGCCAAGCGTTGCTTCATACCTCCGCTCAACACAACGCCGCCTTCTGTTTCAGTGTTTTCACCGCTGCCAGCAAGGATCGTCTCGTATCCGGCTTCAAGTCCAGAGACCCAACTCTCCAACATCGCAATACGGCACGCCTCCTCCACTTCTGCATGAGTTACTTCCTCGACCGACCTGCCACTTCCAACAGCACCGAGGGCAACGTTCCAGTGAATAGAGCCTCTAAAAACCTGTGCGCCGATGCCAGCAGAACCTTGTGTAACACCCGCAACATGTTTTCGAACCCAAGTGGTGTCGAGGTATCGCAGGTCCTGCTCGTCAAGCAACACCTCACCCTTGCCAAGCGCTGGGGTATAATAACCGAGAAGAATAGATCCGATTGTGGATTTACCGCATCCGGAGGGACCGACAATGAACGTAGTTTCATGCGAAGGAAGGAACATATCCACGTCGCGTAGAACTGGTATGGTTTGCCGCGTAGGGTAGGCGAAGGTGAGGTTGGTGAGCATGAAATCACCTGCGAAGCTACGTGGCGTGATACGGCGAAGAGGTTGCGCCTTCCCGTGCTTGGCGACGACGGCCGAAGGGATTTGTTGAGAAGAAGATACGACTCCCGCCAGCTCCGCTGCCGCCATCTTGCCCTTGGCCAACACGACTAGAAGAGGAACCATCATCTGCAAGTTGCTGGTTGCGATCAAACATGCCCAGAAGACACTCATGACATCACCAGGCTTGTTCTTGCCTTGGAGCACTAAGTGGGCACCGTACCAGAATCCCTGGACGAACATCGCCATTGAGACAAACTGAGTTGTACCAGCCGTAACACCCCAGACGGCACCGAGTGACTGAACGGCGACTGCCACACGCTTCAGAAGAGCATGCTCGTGAGAGGCTGCATTCGCTGCTTTGACTGCGCCAATATTTGAAACGACGCGGGTAACAAGGGAAGCGGCGTGGGCAATGAGTGTCTGTTCATGTGCCAAACGTGGTGTTGCAAAGGCCTGAGAGAATCCCTGAATGAGGATAAGAAACGGGACCGCCGAGAGGATGACAAGGGTCAATAAATGCGACCAGTAAAATGCGAGTATAAGAGCCGATAACGTTGTGGTTAAATATTGAATGAATTGGCCAGACGCAAGGGATGAAGCGGCGCGCACGTCGTCGGTTTCCCTGTTGAATGAGTCAATATAGTGGGCCGCGTGATCCACCAAGAGGGAGCTTGCCTAGCAAACTTGGCCATGAGGCCGCCAGCGCCTATCGGAGCACCCTCGCCACCGATGTCCTGCACGTTGGTGGGATTGTCGCTACCCATCTGCATATCGAACCATTCCATCTGATTGTGCACGACCGCGCGGTAGACGCTTCTTCGCAACTCAACGACATTGCATTCGCCGACCCATATCCATAGGCTACTCGTCACGCTGCTCATAAGAAGCGCACCCAGACCGAGCCCGAGAAGCTCTAGTGCAGCAAGGCCGACACCATGGAGAAGGGCATCCTTTGCTGCTTGTGATGGATGTGGAGTGAGAGGGAAAGCGGCAAAGGTGTTGAAAGACTGGCCGACAACGTAGGTCATGAAAGGAGCGATGCCACCCGCTGCCATGGACGATGCAATGGCAGGTGCAAGCAACACGAGCTTCCGTCTCGGAGTGAGGAAAGCGAAGAGGATTTTGAAGGACGGCGCGGGCGGGGGAGGAGGGGGGATGTCATGGAAAGATGCGGTGGGGGAAGAGAGGGTGGCATCCGAGTCACATTTCTTGATGTCGATAGAAGAGAGAGTCGATGTTCGCACAGATAGCTCCGGTCTGGAGTGCGTGATTGGGTCGTGGTTGTTCATCGCTGTCGCGGACGACGACGAGCAACACCTGTCGCTGATGTGCAAGTGAATGAGAAGAGAAAGAATCGAAATGTCCCTTTGCCATGTTCGCGTTGCTCATTTTTGTTTTGTCTGAAAGGAACCTCCGCGTTATTGTCTTCTTGCATTATGGAACCACGTGGAAAGACAATAAGGATATAGTGTTATGTAAGCAATACCACTCACACAAAATTGGGCAAGAAGTCGCTCACATGTGGTCAGTCTGAAGCCACCTGACTCGCAGCGTTCTTGACTGAACAATGGAACAAAGCAGAAAGAGAGAAGCATCCTGAACAAAATTGTTAGATAATGGATCAGGCAAATTCTGGTGGTAGTGCCGTGGGAAATTGTGATGACCGAACAAAGGAACGTCACTGCGGTCACGCGCACGTCTCCACCCATTTCCAGTCACCGTCTCCCTTGATCCAGTGGCCTGGGCTCGGATCACGAGATAGCCAACTGGCATTGATCACAGACAAGCCATAATACCAGTGACCTTGCTCAAATCTACAATGCACAAGAAACCGATCATGTTCGGAAGGCATAATGATGTTCCGCTTTTCCGGTAGAGAGTCGTAATTTCATTTGTATCTGCTGCCACATTTCAGATATCGGGTCAGCATAACCTTGGAGTTATTGGAGGCAGCAGTCCGTCCCCTCTTCCCAACTTGCTTTGCAGACATCTGTCGTCGATACATACTAGTACACTAGCAGTTCACGCTACCCTTCGCAGCGGGTGACCCGTTCCGATCGGAAGCGCAAATTACTCCCCCGCCACTTCCATACTACCATTTTCTCAATACACTTCTCGTTCTATTCTTCTCCCGCTGGGGCAGACTCGTCCTTGGGGTCGCACCGCGCCAGCGCCTGTCAGTCTAAAGTCTGCCCGGAAGATGCTGAGGAAGTCAAGCTCTCAAGGAGCGCCGGAGTCTGACCAAGATCGCGTGAGGCTGTGGTGGTAGTTCGGCACCAGCCTCGATACGGAACCGAAGGTAAAGGATGTACGTGAGCGGAAGCAAGCGCCAAGGGCTGCTTGTGCTTGTGCGTGGGTATCGCAGGTTTTTTTCCACTGCTCAGCGCTGATCGCTGATCGCCAACCCAGTATACTTTCCAAGAGCATCTTGAAGTAGAAGAACCAGAGCGGTGAGCAAGTCGACAAGACATTCGATTGACGACATTAACGAGACATAGCTAGCCAGGAGAAAATCAACGAACGTCAGCCTGGGAGCAATGTCTATCAAAGGTGATAAAAACCAGATCATCCAAAGCAGAATATTGATAGAGACACAGAAATGAGCGACCCCACTGGTGGACCATCCCCTCGTATCGTCACAGTTGACCAAAGGGACACAGACCTGGTCGAAATCGATCTTTCGGATACGCTGTGTTCAGTCGCGTTTCTCGCTGGCGGAAAGGAGGTCATGAGCGGTGGTGAGGAAGGGAAGATTCGACGATGGCGAGCGGAAGATGGTATGGAGGTGGGGACGCCAATGGATGCTGGAAGCGCTGTGTATGATCTTGCCGTGTCACCAGACGGCAAGTGGGTGGTGGTTGGGACGAAGAGTGGTCAAGTTATGGTGTGGAATTCCACGACCTTCGAAAAGGTGGACGGCTTCAAAGTACATGACGACGTAGTGGATTCGATGGACGTCTCACCCGATGGGACGAAAATCGCGACTGGATCGCGTGACAAGACCGTCAGTGTCTGGTCGTTTCCCATAGTCCGGGAGCGACTACTCGGTCCTTTGCCAGAACCCAATGGCCCGGCTACGGTCAAGTTCTCTCCAGACGGCAAATTCATCGCAACTTTCACGCTGTGGTGCGTCCGAATCTACGACTGTCTCGACGGCACCCTCTTCGCAGACTTTCCAATGGGAGTCGATTTGGCAACGAACAAATCTCTCGCCTGGACGGGTGATGGAAAACAACTCTTCACCTTGTCTGAGGATCACAACATCCGATGTCTCGATGTGTCTTCCAGGACGACGCTCTCGCAATGGACTATTACTGGCGACGACTATCCATGCTGCATCGCATTGGCATGCGACGATGCATGCATAGCAGTCTGTGTCGCCTCGTCGGTCTCATTCTGGGATACTACAACATATCAACAGATTGGACCCGTCTATGATTATCCCCATGATATCTGGTCCCTGGAAATCTTGGCAAACTATGATATGATGGTTTCTGGTGACCAGTCAATCACGCTCTGTAGTCTGCGTAGTGTCCTGCCACCATCATACTTCAAGCATGTGAGTATATCCATTTTGAAATGACATGTCGGAGTCCACTGTCCTGAGATCTAATGTACATCAGAAAGGACTTGTCGAATCCTGGCAGTCGGACAGCAATGAAACCGAGGGCAGTACCGATGAAGACTCAGAAACGAGTGATGAAACCGGGGACAGTACTGATGAAGACTCAGAAATGAGCGACCACACTAGTGGACCATCCCCCCGTATCGAAATCAAGCATTCGGATACGCTGTGTTCAGTTGCGTTTCTCGCAGGCGGAAAGGAGGTCGTGAGCGGTGGTGAGGAAGGGAAGATTAGACGATGGCGAGCGGAAGATGGTATGGAGGTGGGGACGCCAATGGATGCTGGAAGCGCTCAGGCTGTGTATGATCTTGTCGTGTCACCAGACGGCAAGTGGGTGGTGGTTGGGACGAAGAGTGGTCAAGTTATGGTGTGGAACTCCACGACCTTCGAAAAGGTGGATGACTTCAAAGTACATGACGACGCAGTGGATACAATGGACGTCTCACCAGACGGGACGAAAATCGCAACTGGATCGCGTGACGACACTATCAGTATCTGGTCGTTTCCCATAGTCCGGGAGCGACTACTCGGGCCTTTGCCAGAGCCCAATGGCCCGGCTACGGTCAAGTTCTCTCCAGACGGCAAATTCATCGCGACTTTCACGCTGCGTGACGTCCGAATCTACCACTGTCTCGACGGCACCCTCTTCGCAGACTTTCCAATGGGAGTCGATTTGGCAACGAACAAATCTCTCGCCTGGACGGGCGATGGAAAACAACTCTTCACCTTGTCTGAGGATCACGACATCCGATGTCTTGATGTGTCTTCCAGGACGACGCTCTCGCAATGGACTATTAATGGCAAGGACTATCCATGCTGCATCGCATTGGCATGCGACGATGCATGCATAGCAGTCTGTGTCGCCTCGTCGGTCTCATTCTGGGATACTACAACATATCAGCAAATTGGACCTGTCTATGATTATCCCCATGATATCTGGTCCCTGGAAATCTTGGCAAACTACGATATGATGGTTTCCGGTGACCAGTCAATCACGCTCTGCAGTCTGCGTAGTGTCCTGCCATCATCATACCTCAAGCATGTGAGTATATCCATTTTGAAATGACGTGAGTCCAGTGTCCTGACATCTAATGGACTTGTCGAATCCCAGTCGGACGGCGATGTTGACTTACTCGAGGTACAAATTTCTTTCTGTTCCTGTTCGAAGCATGTTCAAATTTTCATACGGCGCAGGTCGAGCTCCCGCCCACGACGCTTACGGCTGACGATCAGTTCAACTACGATGAGGTTCGTGATCATTTGATTCTGTTTTTGCTGTCGTTTTGATGCTGCGGAAGGCACCGTCATCGGCGTCGTCTATTCATCATGAGGACCAGTTGCCACCTGTCTCATCCCACCCCACATCGCAGCCTCTAGACCACCTCATGACCTCACCTCCAGAGATATATTCGGAAAACTCGGAGATACGTTCAGAGAAGCATAACGATAGTGCGCCCGCGCTGTCTCGATTCCTTCGGATTTTAGGACGGTGGAAGAAGAACATCAGAGAACCTGCAGTCCCTGAGCCTGGTCACGTTACGAGCAATCGATCTGGATCAGTTGAGAATGTGGATACCTCGAGCAGAGCATTTGCGACAATGGCTGAAGGTCGCAGTCAACCAGTGAGTGCTCCTCGAAAGGCTAATGGACGGGCACATCGTCTAAACTATCATCTTAGCGAACGGTCAGAAGGGTTGTGGAACCAGTAGGTGATCATGGTCCTGCAGATTACATCGTTTATATTTCCTTGCAGAAGACGAAGACGAAGAAGTCGAAAGCTAAACCTCGTGCAGATGTGGACCGCGACCGTGGTACTCACACAAGACGTCCTCCGGATCCGAAGCCATCGAGCGAGCCGGGTCTTCCGTCAGATGTGGATCGAGACCATAACTGTAGTACTAGCACTGGACGTCCACTGCATCGGAAGCCGTCGAGCGAGGTAGGTCGTCCGTCGGCTTCGATTATATCGCACGAACTCATGTCGTGTCAGGTACAAGGGGGAGGGGATGCAGTCCAACTTTCAACAGGGGGAATTCAGTTGAGCGTGCGTGTGCTTTCTTAGAGCATATATATATTGCGAGACTTATAGCAAGCATCAGCGAGAATCTGGGTATGCTACCCTCAAGTTTGCTATCACGTTTCCCGCGTGGTTGTGTTGCTGCTCGTCAGGGACGAAAGACGAATGATACTATAGGTATACTATGCGACATTTATTTACTGCGCCATATTGCGAGTGTCAATGATGGTGTCCTGGCGCCTTGTTGCATTAACTTTAGTGTGCGGGGGCCGTCCATGATTGTGCTCCCCAGGGCTCTCACTCGATTCGCTATAGGTACACAGATGAACATGTCCAAAAATTTGGTAATTACGGACAACGGCTGCTCACGAGTCCATTCCAAGTTGTTCATCCCGGGTAAAGGCTGACTCGGTCTTGATCCTGCTCCAGAAAGTCCTCGCTGTGCGCCCCAATCTTCGGAGGTGGCAGTAGTGACCGTCGGCACACCTTGGGAAGTGCACCGTGGGTCAGAACGAGTGGAAGGGCGCGCAGGATTTGCTGCTGTGTTGACGCTGCGGAAGGCACCCTCGTCGGCGTCGTCTCTTCACCAAGAGGACCCTACGCCACCGCTTGTCTGATCCCACTCCACATCACTGAGACCCCACTCAGAGAAGCATAATAATGATGCGCCACCGTCTCGATTCCTTCCGCTTTTAGGATGGTGGAAGAAGAGGGGCCATCAGAGAACCTGCAGTCCCTGAGCCTCGTTTCCTTGCCGGCATCATCTAATTTAGGTCAGCAGAGAACGCGAATGCATCGCACATAGCACTTCCTGACAATGGTTGGAGGTCGCAGGCGACAACAGTGAGTGCTCCTCGGAAAGTTAATGGACGAGCTTCGTCTAGTTGAACAATCTATCATCTTAGCGAACGGTGAGAAGGGTTGTGGAACAGGTAGGTATTCAAAGCTGTCCATTGGGCACGCAGATGCGATCGTTTACCTTTCCTTGCAGAAGAAGAAGAAAGCCAGACCTTATGCGGGCGGAGGCCACGACGGTAGTAGCTCTTCCGTCAGACGTAGACGGTAACCACGGCGGTGGTACTAGCACCGGACGTCTTCTGGGTCCGAACTTGAGCCAGCGAGCGAAATAGGTCGTCCAATCGCATCGTAGGAACTCACGTCGTACAAGGCACAACAGGCAAAAGATGCAGTTCAACGTTCAACCCCCGACTCGGAGAATTCGTTTGAGTGTGCGTATGCTTTCTTTGAACATACATCACAAGAATTACAACAAGGCCATCAGGAGGAATCAGGGAACGCCAAGTTTTCCATCGATTCAAAGCTTACCCGCTGATGGTCGTCCGTCCGTAAACAGTCGTTCTCGTCGCAAGACTTGCAATGGGTTGATCCAATATATCATTGCGCGTGCACGCTATCTCGAATGCATCGATACTAATTGAGTGCGCGACATTTACTTGTCTTACTATCCTTTTGTTGATGCCATCGACAAAGTCACCCACTGCATATATAATTGCAATAATGTTTTCTTGCTGATGCAATGGTGATGGTGCTTACCTGCTGCGGCTCACCTTGACAGTACTCGGCCACCTAGTGCTATGTAGTCCCATTTGCACGCCACCACCTCTGCACCCTTGCATTCATTCATCATCGTGATGGAGAGAAGTGCAGGTGCAGTTTGGATATTATATTCCAGCAATCATGTTTACGATACTGGCTATGTCGCTGCATTCATACATGATAACTAATCGACATTGTCTGGCACTAGGTGAAGGAGGAGAGATGCCGTGAGTCGGCGTGACACGACTCGTACACACTAACGAAAGAACTTGGTGTGTCACTTGAATTAGACCACAGTGTCAAAAACACTATGTAGTCTGATATATACCGTTCTTGAGACATGCCAGTACTGGTCCCGGCGTATCAATCCCGGGCCCATGTATTGCTGACATACCTCCGCTGCGATACAATTGTGCGCGGATCACGCCAATCTGACGCTCCGTCCGGGTGAGGAATACTTGAGTTTCTTCACACTCATCTTCTACGAGCGACCTCATCATCTCCAGTTCCTGCATGCGAATACGTTGATATTGTATCTTCGCCGTGTAGGCGTCTCGATTCAATCGAGCTATATCGAGCTGCTTGCGAAGCATGTACTCGCTGACTTCTTTCGTTCGATTGGCGTTGGACTTTGGACGAGGATCAATACGCGGATGAGTGGTAAAAGTTGACTTGAAGAGCTTACATATGCATCTGGCACCAATACCTTTTGTCTCTTAGCGCTGTGGATACTTTCTCCACTAATAGGTACTGCCATTACATTTGCCAACGAGTCCGAGTCTGGCAGAACATGTTTTCTGCCGAAAACCAGATCGGAAGGCTTCGGACTGTTTGAATTGTCATCGTGAACGCTGGACGACTCGATAACTGAAGAAGATGACGGAGTTGGAGACTCAGAGAAAGCCTTGGTGGACATGGTGATACGGTGGGGGGGAAACGATGTACGGTCCTTCTAGAGACACAAAGAATCAGTCCGTAATTATATACACTTACGTGCTCTGCCATCGATAGCTCTCTGCGGCGGGTTCATTGGTCGTACTCGCCACTTGATCATTCCACTCTACACGCTCTACCATCTCTACAAGCTCTTATTGCTCGCTACTCCGACTCTCCTTACTTCCCCAACTACCTGCGCTACATGCTCTGCGCGTCTCCAGGTTTGGCTGCCAGATTAAATCTTTATTGAAATTTGAATATATCCCCGACTCCCACGTAGTGGGGGAGGGTTTTGTCCTGGATCCATAAGGGGATAAAGAAGGGGATAAAACTGATTCGACTTATCGCCTAACCGGCGTGATGCCGCAAGGCTATTTGATAGCCAAGTTCGGGGACTTGGGCGCAAGAGCGCCGCTACGATATTGAGCTCTTGAAGCATGCGAGTGAGTTCGTTACAGGTGCAGCGAAGAACCTCCCCTTTGCAAGGGGGGAAAAGGTGACAAAGGCGGGACACCCAAGCTTGGTTTGATACAGGTGATTTTGCCTAGACTCGCGATACACAAGAAACCGACGTGTCCAGCGATAGTCAATCCTGCCAAAAATGCTCAGCAAATCAACGACCCGAGAGTTCATAGGAGTGGGATCGGTCATATACAGAGGCCCAATCAGACAATTCGCTGAGCAGAAAACTTAGAATATTGCAAGATCCAAGATACCATCACATCAGCTACAGGTCATGAGATCCTAGGGAAACGGTCCTCGTAATCCGAAATGACGATTGCTTCTAGAGCGTTCACCTCTCTCACTGCCATGATATTCTATCAAATTGACGAAAACCAAACCAAATCAGCGAGACGAACCAGACAAAAAGGAGGAAAAACTGAATCCGACTCACGTCGACCAACTCGTTCGGCGTTGCGTTGAGCGCCAACTGACACCACCTCGAGAGACCAGGGAGCAACCCAGCCAGTCGGACCTTCACTTCTTCCTTCTCGGAACCAGCTCCTGTCCCCGTCTTATCAGGTTCTCCTGGCCCAGATGGCGCTTGCGCCTCACCCACCACCTCTTGCGCACTGTTTGGCAGGTTCGCAGAAGCGGCAGTGTCGACAAAGACGCGCGCACGAAGTCCATCCATCAACACCTCGGTCGCGCGATCGAGCGCACACACGAGCGCGTGTGCGAAATCCGGCCCAGACAGATACAGACGAGTCTCTTCGAGCAGAGCGTTGAACTTTGGATCGACGTTCAGCGTACCGCTTGACGTCGCCATCGAGTCGGACATTCCCAGCGATTGGGCAGGTTGGAGACGAGATACTGAATGATTTGATGGCGATTGGGAGGCGCGGGAGCTCAGGTCAGATTCATGAGCGTGAGAGGACGGTGGGGTAGGGAAGGTGGAATGCCGAGGCACTGGGCTCTCTACTGGTATTGCGGTCGCACGACTGAACCCGTCGTGAGGTGTTTTGAGAGGTGGTGGTGCGGATGGTACGATGCCCCCATGTATCGCTGGAGAATTGATGAGGTTATGGGAGGGACTTTCTGTGCGAGCAAGGATCTCATTCTCTCGAGATATCGAAAGAGCTCCGCCTTGAGCGAGAACATGGGTAGTCGTCTCTCGCGTTGGTGGAAGGAGGGATGATACAAATCTAGAAGTACGACTAATCAAATAAGTATCCGAACAAGTTGGCACATCACTTGCCTTTCGCTCAGTTTACTCCCTGCAGCATCCATCTCCACACGTCGTCGTACGTCCATGATGAGCGCAGATAGCTCAGAAGCAGAAAGTTTGGCCTTCAATGAAACACTATCCATGATGGAGGATTTCAGCACGCGAAACAAAATTGGTAAGAAACCCCAAGAAAAGACGGTCGAGGACAAGATTAAATGAGACGCGTATAACCGTATCCCATGACCGAGGGTGCCCTATATGCATGACGCATGTAAAAAAGCACGATTCACTTACTTGTCGAATACACTCTCGACACTGCTCCTCACTCTCGCAGCCACGTCTTTCCAGCCCACGTGCAAGACCCACCAGGAAAGCGTGAGAAAGGGTAGCTCCGTGCCCTCAGGGATCGCATCGAGTGTTTCGTCGCCTTCATTTCCATCATCGCTTTCGCCGAGGAGGCAGGAAGGCCAGATTGCCTCCAAGTCCACGAATTTACCCATCATTTCCCTGACGAGGACCTCGCTTATAGAGAGATGCGGTATGTCGTCACGCGCACGCTCAGCACGGTCGGAAGCACGGACCGAATCAATGTAGCGACTGCGGCCGAGGATGTTGAGTTGGACCGCTGTGAAGAGGGAAAGGAGTGAGATCGCATATAGCGTAGTCAACGTGCGTGTGAGTGCTTGGAAGGGGTAAGTCGGGCACATATAACCGGAAAACAAATGATCTCACATAATATTTTCACTTCATTCCACAGCTGGCCCTTTGTGCGTGTACTTAAAGAGGCCATCGAATTTTCTGCGTCATGACTGTGAGAGGTGCTCGCTGACGTAAAAGAGTCTGAGAGCTGCGCTGAAACGTCTGGGGGAGAGATGGAACCCTGAGAGGACGATATATGCTCGACCCAACTGGTAGAAATCGCCGACGCGCGTTCACCGTCGAATACGGATCCTGAATAGGAGGAAATGGAGAGAGAGCCTGCATCCGATTGCACATCGGAGACGGAGCTCACAGATTGCGAGCGGTGCTGGTTTTGAGAAGGATAAAGCGTACGAGAGCGCGAGGCACGTGACATGGACTGTAGCTCGTTAGTGAGAGCCTCGACGTCCATGTCTTCTAGGATTTGGGAAGCGAGGGTGGGAATGAGGGCCATGATGGTGAAGCAAACATCGTCGTGAGTCGATTGGAAGCGACGTCGCAAGCTGTCGTTACCCCGCAGACAAACACGAGACGATGAGGTAGCGAAGACGGACGGAGAGAGAAAACAGAACACACTTGTCTCTGGCGAACTTGTTTCTGACCGTCCTGTCTTTGATCTCTTCCAGTCTGTCGGTGATGTAGGAACTGACGACGTAGGAACCGCACAGATATGCGGCGGACCGGACGAGGCCCCCACGTCGTTTGTGCACATACCGCTGTATCGCGTCAAACATCGAGTACGTCTTTCGCAGCCTCTTTCTTTTCCAGGCATGCCTTGCAGGTACGTATTACGTAACGACAATGATCATGTGATCACTCAAGTTTCTGCTTTCCAACAGCCGTTCTTCTAGTCACACCGGAGCAATGTCTACAGTCTATCAAAGGTGAAGAAAACGAGGCCATTGAAAGCGGAATATTGATGGTGACACAGAACCAAGCGACGACACTGGTACACTCCCGATCCAACTCGATAATGTGTTTTCAATCGCATTTCTCGAGGTCGTGAGCGGTGGCGAGGAAGGGAAGATTCGACGATGGCGAACGGAAGATGGCATGGAGGTAGGGGTGCTAGTGGATGCTGGAAGTTCCATGATCGATCTCGTTGTGTCACGAGACGGCAAGTGGGTCGTGGCTGGGACCGGTCAAGTTGTGGTGTGGAATTCCAAGACTATCGAAAAGGCGAACAACTTCAAAGCACACGCCAAAGAGGTGAATGCGGTGGAAATCTCAGCGGATGGGACGAAAACAGTAACTGGATCAATTGATCAAGGCTCAACAAAAGTTCTACGATCAGTATCCGAATCCCGTTCTGGCTCGAGTGGTTCCACTGAGAAGGGTTCGGACCGAATCATTGGTTGGATATCGATAACCGGTTTCAGGGATGAGTCACGTCTAACAGGAATCAAAGGTGAGAAGGGAAAAGCGCGCTGATTTGATTGAAGGCTAGGCCTCGATGAACCAGGCGATGGCACCAGATTAGCCACTGCCAATCGAATCAATACACGTCCAGCATTTACGTCGACGTCGAAAGGCGGTGGTGCAGCCGATGTCATGATGGTGGGGTGGCATAGCGCTGACAAGACTGAGGTATGCGACTCCAGAGAAAAAAGCCATCGCATGTGAAACGATGACTATGGATGATCGCTTCGCCATCAAACATGATCAAGGAAGGAATGAGAATTCGTTATGGGTAAATCTGAACTTGTTAAAGACTAATTCACATGTCTCCTTTGTCGTCGACAGGTGGTGACCGATCAGGTCCTCGGTTAATGCAAAAGGGTCTGTTGGGTTCACTGTCACTTCACATGCACAGCCGCATCGACGAGCTGGAGCATCGTGCCAGCCAATCAGATCTCGCAAAGCGATCACTCACCACCAACTTAGGTTACAAGATCGCTCAGTAAGTGCCTTTCTTTCATTACAGAAGTCAAACTTCAAAGGAACAGGTACAACTCGGTGACACACCCCTGGAGTCCCCTTGCACCGGTGGTTACATCCGAGCAAATAAATCTCGGAATGGTGTCTCGAAAATCACATATAGAAAGTTGGATTGACATGCCAGTGTGGCTCGTACCGTCCGGCACTATCGATCCGTGATAGCCAATCCAAAAAACCAGCTGTGCCGCATCATGGCCGGTGGACACACCATCAATTCGATCGGCTAGTGTTGTTTTATTCAGCTTAGAGACATGAGCTGTTCACTGGATCACACGTACGGCGAGATGGTATCACGACATGCCTCGATAAGGCATGTACACGTACATACCGCACAAACTCCACTACATTTGAGCAGTGGAGAAAAGTGGGATGAGAGAGGGCTTAATCAGTCGGCGAGTGGACAAGTGGCGCACGGCAGAGCGGAAATTTATGTAAATCGCTCGATATTGGCTCGAGGCATGTTGACGGCTCCGCTAACTACACCAAGATCAGCAAGTATAATTACTGCAATGATACGCGATCTCCCTCCCTTCGACAAAAGCTGTCCGTCCGATACGCATCAAGCATATCCCAGGGATCCTCGTTATGCCGATCGGCCTTCTCCCCGGCTGTTGATCCGGATATTCGCGGAGTACTACTGCCAAACTCCGAGCTTACTCGGACACGGACCCACCAGCGCGGGATTGGCAGCTCTATCGATAGTTGATTTGAGGTACTTATGATGGCGTGATGAGGGCGTGGTTTACATCAACCGCATTGTCTCCGCTTTTGGGAACGAATGTATTCGGCTAGACAAACGACGTGTGACATGTCCCTGCCAAAAGGAGGGTCGCGGTGTCCGATTTTGCAATATAAGCACTGAGCAAACGTCAATCCCCCCCATTCCTTTGTCTTTACCCCGCCATGGCCGAATCCATTGAACCAGTCCCGCTTCAACCCATCGCTCCCCGTCTCAAGAACGGGCCAAAGATTCCCCATATCGGCCCCGATATCAACGCGTACAAGGCCGCGCATGCACTCACCGTCGGTCAGAACTCGGACGAATGGTGGGCCAAGGTTTGTCCAGCAATGCTGATCTTCCTGCTGTCCGCCATCAGTCCTAATCAGTTCCCAGATCGCAAAAGAGACCCTCTACTGGCATCGCCCTTTTAACACTGTCAGAGCTGGGGGATTCGAAACGGGCGATATCACTTGGTTCCCAGAAGGCGGTTTGAATGCCTCTTACAACTGCGTTGATCGATGGGCACAAAAATACCCTGATAAAGTACGTCACCCCAAATGGCACTACTACGTAATTTATAAAACTCATATAACCTTTAGACGGCCATCATTTATGAGGCCGATGAACCAGGTGAAGGCCGTCTCATCACCTATGCCGAGCTTCTCCGTGAGGTTTGCTCGGTCGCCAATGTGCTCAAGCGTCTCGGCGTCAAGAAAGGTGATACCGTCTCCATATACCTCCCCATGACTTGGCAGGCCGCCGCCGCTTTCCTCGCCTGCGCACGTATCGGCGCCATACACTCTGTCGTCTTCGCTGGTTTCAGTTCGGAATCTCTTCGTGACCGTATCCTTGACTGCAAATCTCGCGTTCTGCTTACCAGCGACGAGGGTCGCCGAGGTGGAAAGACCATCGCCACCAAGGCGATAGTAGACGCTGCACTCAAGGAGTGTCCTCGCGTCGAACACGTTTTAGTGCTCAAGCGTACTGGGACACAAGTCCCTTGGACGCCAGGACGTGACTTATGGTGGCACGAGGAAACCGTCAGAGTACCCAATTACTGCCCGCCCGAGATCATGGCTGCAGAAGATCCGTTGTTCATCCTCTATGTGAGCGCATATGCACAGCCTCGTCGTTATCTCAGCTGAATCTTTACGTCACAGACCTCCGGCTCAACCGGAAAGCCCAAGGGTGTTGTCCACACCACCGCTGGGTACTTGCTTGGTGCCACTCTGACCGTCAAATACGTCTTTGATCTCCACCCTGATGACAAGTATGCTTGCATGGCGGATATTGGTTGGATTACTGGTCACTCGTACATCATCTACGGCCCTCTTTCCAATGGTATCACGACCACCATATTCGAGTCCACTCCCATATACCCCACTCCCTCTCGCTACTGGCAGACCGTAGAGAAGCACAAACTTACACAATTCTACACCGCTCCAACAGCGATCCGTCTTCTTCGCCGACTCGGTGCTCAGCATGTCGAGGGTTACGATCTCAGCAGTATTCGTGTGCTGGGAAGTGTCGGAGAACCAATCAATCCCGAAGCTTGGCACTGGTACAACGAAAACATCGGTCGCAAGCAATGTGCAATCGTCGATACCTTCTGGCAAACCGAAACCGGATCCATCGTTATCACACCGCTCCCTGGCGCTATTGAGACCAAGGCAGGCTCGGCGACCGTTCCGTTCTTCGGAATTGAACCTGCTATTCTCGATGCCACGACCGGCAAGGCAAGCCAAATCATTTGTACTTTACGACACGTTGCTCACTCGTCGATTGTAGGAGTTGGTAGGAAACAATGTCGAAGGTGTTCTCGTTCTGAAGAACCCATGGCCTTCGATCGCACGCTCGGTCTGGAACGACCACAACAGATATCTCGAAACATACATGAAGGTATGCTTAGCATCCGAACATCCATGGATGTACCGACGAGCGTTTTCAAACAGCCTTACCCCGGCACTTTCTATACCGGCGATGGTGCGGCCCGCGACGAACATGGCTACATTTGGATCAAGGGTCGCGTTGACGGTGAGATCCTCCCATTGACCATGGAGCGAAAATTGACACGAGGCTAGATGTCATCAACGTTTCTGGACACCGTCTCTCAACCGCTGAGATTGAATCTGCGCTCATCCTGCACAAGGGTGTTGCCGAGACTGCAGGTCTGTCCATGTGCTAACAAGTGCTATAAGTATCTGTAACTGACCACATGCAGTCATTGGTACCGCTGACGAATTGACTGGTCAGGCGGTGTGCGCCTTCGTCACTCTTAAACCGTAAGCATTGTCTCTGGTTCCTCACCGCAGACGTCCAAATTGAGCCTGGTTGATACAGGGAATTCGCGTACGACAACGAGACCGCTTTAACGAAAGAACTCACCCTTCAAGTCGGCAAAGTGATTGGTCCCTTTGCTGCACCAAAGAAGATCGTTATCGTCACCGACCTTCCCAAGACGCGTTCCGGAAAGGTGCGTTCCATTTATTTTGGCTGATCAGTTGGCAAGTATTGAACGACTCCTCTAGATCATGCGTCGCATCATGCGCAAAATCGTTGCGGGCGAGGGCGATCAACTTGGTGATCTCAGTACACTCGCTGAGCCTTCGGTGGTTGACCAGATCAAGAAAAAGGTTGCCGAGGATGCTGCAAAGAAATAGAGGGCATGACTGTAATGCTGTTGTTGTTTGTCCCGTGTACTCAATACGATGTAACACTCGTCGGCGATGTAATAAATATAGAAATACATGTGTCCTGTTGTACAAAGTTGTCGACGACCTTGGTGGCTTCGGTTTGGATGCAGTGTTGATTTCTTGAGGTTCATCTCTGTTGTTCTCCCACTCTGGGGCGTAGTTTCCTTTGACTTCTTTCACTTCTGTAAGATAGTGCGAAGAACGAGAGTCACACGACGCGAGTCGGCTTGCGGGGACACGGCGAGACGTGAGAGGACGAGCTTTACTTGGGGTCCCGTGTTCCACGACCAAGTCGCATGTATTTGCACGCGAATGACTCATAAGGTGCCCTGTGGGTACCAACAGTCGCCACCATACTTATCCGTTTGGATCAACGGCACATCGTCGGCAGCAGGTGGACTTGCAAAGGTGCCGGTGCCGATGGAATATGTTGGATCCGATACGTGTGATATCTCGGGACCTTCAAGAGTTACACGAACAGAAGGGGGAGAGAGTAAACCCTCTCAGTCCATCAAAAAATTCCTAATCGTCTCAAAATAATACGCCTCGTCTTCCCAGAACGGGCAGTGGCTCCTAGCGAACTTGACCCACTTGACTCGCGGGATGCGCTCGACGAAAGGTGCGACGGCCTTATCCATCGCGCCCTCTTCGGTGCCGTTGACAACGAGCGTGGGGCGTGCAATCTGGTGCAGACGGTCGATGACCGACCAGGTCTTGAGCGTGCCTGTCGATGTGAACTCGGCAATACCGAGCCTGGGTGACGTGTGGGTCAGAGATGAAGAGCGGGGGAAACTCCAAAAAGAAAAAGAAAACACTCACATGGCCTCAGAGACCGACGGTTCCTCCTCCGTCGCCTTGAACGACTTCACAAACTCCTCCGGCCACGGCACCACCTGACACGTGTGCTTCTCGTAAAACACTTGCAGCGCGTCGCGGTACTCTTTTGCGGACGTCGTGCCCTCGCGTTCGTGCCTGTGAATGAGGTCCTGGAAGGGCTGGGGGAAGCGGGAGAGGTGTGTGCGCATGCTGGACGCCCAGAGCGCATTGGACGCGGGGGCGTTGGCGATTACGAGGCGGCGGAGGCCTGGGGGGCGTCGGGTAGCGGCGTAGTCGGCGGCGAGCATCCCGCCCCAGGAGTGTCCGAGCAAGTCGAACGTGCCCTGCTTGGCTCCTTTCCCTTCTCCCTTCCCTTTCCCCTCCTCGGCTCCGGTCCCGACAATCCCGAGCGCACGGAGGAGATTATCGAGCTCGTCCATGAACAACTCGACCGTCCAGAACTCCCGGGGCTTGTGTGGGAGGTGGGTGGACGCGCCGGCGCCGAGCTGGTCGTAGAAGACGACGGGGACGCCGTGGGCGGTGTGGATCGCGGCGTGGGAGGACATGTAGTGGTGGGACATGCCTGGGCCGCCGTGGAGGATGACGAGGGGCGGGCCATTGCT
>JBBPPY010000654.1:0-18366 GCA_038092195.1 Leccinum barrowsii
CAACGAGCGCGCGCATGCGTTTATGTTCTGATTCTCCTTCGACCCATCCGAGCGATTTTCCCAGGAGCCTCGCGATCCGGGAACGCACCACCTCGCTGTGCGCTGATTACAAACACACATACATATGAGCGCGCCAGACAACATTCCGATCAATTACATGGCAACCAGCATCAACAGGGTGAATGGATAACTTACGATAGTCATATACATGTCTTTGCATGATGTGCGTCGCGGCCAACGGATCGCCGACGACGAGCTGTGGCAGGGTTCGAAAAAAAAGGGGGGAGGTCAGTAGGTCCGTCGGGGAAATGGAAAGGAAGTGAGCTTCGAGCTCGCTCACAATATCGGAGTTGAACAATGCGCCTCGAATCCTGAACACCTGCGCCCGCAGCTCGTTCATCCATTCCCCAAACGCAGAACCTACCGACTTTTCAGCCACGATGTGTTGGTGGCCCCAAAGGAACGAGTAGCCGCCCTGCAAGGAGGATAGACAAATACGTACCAATCGTGAACAGGGGGTGCACCTAGTGGATGACTTGACAAACGTACCGGTACGGGTACCTCGTCAAGTGGAGGTCGTGCTCGGATCCGTTTGAAGAAGTACGCAAATAAGGAGACTACAAGGAAGGCCGAAGCAAAATGCCTCAACGATGCCTCTGAGACCTGGAAGCCCAACGAGACGAGCATGTGGATGGCAGACGAGGACAGAACCTGATGGGGTTGCGAAGCCAGCGCAACCAAATTGAACATTTCGGAGGGACAGGTGTGCACTGCAAGGACTGAAGAGATGTGAAAAGTAGATGTTCGAATTCCTGCATTAATCTATCACACAATATACACCCGAAGTTCGAACAGCTGTGCACTGTGTGATGATCAATCCTCGGGGGGCGAGACGTATGCCAGTCGTCGGTTCATCATTCTAATAATGTCACAATAACCGGAAATGCTTCATGGAAATGATAGCCCCTTATTACACAGTGGAATCTGAAACACGATACTCACCGGTGTGGGACGGACGAAAAAAATGAGTCGAAGTAACAGCCTGAGACGCTTACATAACATAATCGCAGTGGTTCAGGCAATGTCAAGGCAATGTCATCCTAACTAGTACTAGCGAAGGACGGTGACTCTATGCAGGGCGGTGCAATGACTGCAGAATCTCCACCGCCTGAGCTGCCTGCCCACCCTCGGGCCAAAACTCGGATTTGGCACGGAACAGTGTGGGCACAGCAAGTCAGGCGACCCGGAGGGAAGGACAGCGTACGTACGTAACGATTCGAGGCCGAGGCTGTGATTAATCGTGCTTCGGTCCCTTGTAACTACCCGAGAATTTTCGGTGGGAAGTAAGTATACCCGTCGGTGCATGTTTGCTGTAAAAAGCAAGTGTCAAGTTTGCCAGTGCCAGCGGAAACAAAGACTGTACGTAGTATAATATTCGGGAAACCTGCATCTACATGCAAGGTCGATACGATACATTATCATAGAGAGGTGGTAATTTATTGTACACATTATCCTATACGTCGTGTGACTGATCAACCCTGCTGTCAGTCGCAAACGGTAAAAATAACAATACGAGTATAAAATAAAAAGAATGTCCGGTAACTTAGGAGAAAGGATGTTGTTTCAGCTCGTAGACTTGTGAATTCCACACGCCGGTAGATATTCGCCATCCGGCGCTCAGCCATGACATCACCAGTTCAACACATGGCAACGTGCATTCAACGGCAGGGTATGCGCCGCGAGCAACCATACCTGGAAGCGAAAACGGGCGCAAGGGTTTCGTGGTTAGTACGAGAGATCCACACGATAAAACAAGTCTCACATTATACAGCACATACGACCCCTCGTCGTGCTTGGCATCCCTGAACCGGAAATACTGACTCCCGACAAACGCACCCATGCAGAGGAACATGACCGCGCTCAGCGGGCCCAGGCCCCACAACGCTGACAACACTATCGACCACAAAGGGAGCGCAGTCAAGATGTACACGCGAGACCCCTCGGGTGCAATGATGGGCAAGGTGCGGCGACCGGACCGCTTATCTCCCTCCGTATCAGCGAAATCTTGCGCGTGGATCGTCGTGAAAATTAGCAAACCGCTGACAAGAAGCGCGACGAGCGAGGTTCGATCAAAATGGGTTCTCGAAGCTACGAAGCCATATGAGTTGCCAAAACGGCTCGGCGCGGGACGGCAGTTGCGGTGAAACGGGGCTTACACATGATCATAGTGGCACCGGACTCGAACGTCAGATAGCCACCGACATTCATGAGGTTCTTCAGGACGGGATCGGAGCTAAACCCAACGTCGTCGTGAATAATCTCCACCAGTGATAGTGCGACGCTGGAAACAACAACGCCCGTGCCATGCCAAGCAGAGAGGCAGAGACAGACAACAAGGAGAGCCCAGCGGAGTCGCCGTGTTTCTGAAACAGAAATTCTACCGGATGGAAGAGGTCTCCATGGTTTATTGACGATGTCTTCGTGGGCGGAATAAGTCTGATTGGACACGTTGGCTTGTAGCAAGTGAAACCAGACCCAAATAGCCGTGCCCAACAGCTGCGAGGCCTTAGTAGGTGGAGAAGCAGCACAGGCCGAGATGATCTATTTTCCCAGATTTTTCTTCATTCAAATCTCTGACAGTTCATATCATGATCATATGCACTCACCACGGGGAAGAAGATGGTTTTGTAATCAGCCTTCGTGAATAGATATATGGTGTCAAGCCAAAAGGCAAGCCTGTCGAAAGATTCGGAGGACAACATGATGGGAGAGGGATTTCGTTATGATCAAGAGCCCATCGGATATACTATTGCATATATCTCAGGGTTCCAAGCCCGCATACAGACCGGAAACGAACGAATCACGGGGATATTTTACATATCTAGCGGAGGATCAACAGTATCCAAGGATTCTTGTCGTCAACCAACCTACATAGTGCCTTCCAGCGTGTTCCTGAAGGCGCAGGGAATGATGGAGACCAAGTCGTCAGCATTCATGCGTTAAGTGGCACAATCCGGTGCCACAAATGCTCGGCCACGCGGAGTTCTGACTACGCGTTGACTATTGTGCATTCCAAAGGAGCTCGTCAAACCACGAAATACGAAAGGATGCGTCCGGCTCGGCGGAGCTCCGTATGAGAAGAGATCAGACTCCGAGCAGGCTGTAACTCGCCTGTAACGAGAGGTGTGAAAATGAGGTGTAAGTATAATTGGAGCACCAGTGAAGAAACTAACGCACAGTCACCTTACGAGATCGCGTTGGTAGGAGAGGCATGCGATACTCTTTGCGACGATCCATTGACAAACATGGTCGATATGCTGTGCGGACCCTGCTTGCTACAAGTCGCGGGAACAAGTAACGACGGCGAGCCCCACCCTAGTGTCCAGATGTTAACATACTATTAATATCAGAGGATGCTTGTAGATCCTATACCCCATAGCCTAGAGGGCGATGATAATAAGATCATGCATCCAGGACGATTCGTGATGTCAATGTATGACTTTTCTTCCATGCATATGATTGCCGAGAAAAGAAATAGAGTCATGCATGCGCAGGATTGGGTTCCAAGTTCTTGCGTCGTTGATCTAATGGGGGTATTTCGATGCATCAGAATCCCCGTGATCTAGCACACGGTCTTAGATCAAGAGATCAAAGACCTTAACGTAGGGTTGATACAAATTGAACTTTGCGAGACCCGGCCGAGGTTACGACAGCCAACTAGGTGGGGTGGACAGCCAAAACGCTAGGGTCATGGCAGTGGTCGAACGGCGCTTTCAAGTTCGTAGCGTAGCCTGTGTAACGCTGAGCGCTGAGCGCTGAGATATGTCGGCATCCATGTTGAGTTTTTGCGCCGTTTCAAGTTCTCCGCCAAGATGCAGCTAGCACAGCCCCATTAATAACAATTTCCAAAGGCGATGTGTATACATACCGAAAGCTTCTCCATCACCGTCGTAATGGCGCCGCGATCAAATTTTTGCAATTCGACTTATACAATGTGTAAAGTAAATGTGGCTTATCATGCTTGCGGCGCACTGCCTAGTGCATAAAGCGGCGATATCCATGGCAGTAGCATTCTTCCTTCCCGTCCAGCGTTCCCACCTCGTTTCCATTCTTCTCACCCACTTCCGACCCGGGAAACACTCCATCTTAGACATGTCTGGTGTTCCGATTGCACTGGTCGGTCCGTGGTATGGTGCCCTCTACTTCTCTGCCATTCTGTCCGTTGCCTTTTACGGTGTGACATGCATGCAGACGTGAGTGCTCGAGAAGTATGTAACAATGATGCATGATGGTCCGTCTAACGTTTGTTTCCCTCGATACTAGGTTCTTCTATTATATCCAGTGAGCGCTGCGTCTTCGTATCGGACTGTTTCGTTCGAGTTGGCTTATTGCGCCCGTTTAGCTATCAGGATGATCGGCTACCCTTGAAGAGCTTCGTAGCTATTGTTTGGTGCGGCCTCTGTTGATTTCAATCGGGCGCTTCTGAGATCTCCCATAGGGCGTTTGACACGATGCATCAAGCATTAATTATCAGTGGTGGTCCGTAGAACATCACGTCGCAGCAGTTGATCTGTCTTCACCTCCGCATAGTATATAAATACCTCATGGCGGGTTTGGTGAACCCGGAGTCGTTCCTGAACGCCATCCCGTGAGTTGTCGTATTTCCATGCCTGCCTATCGCTTCTAGCTAACAACCGCATTCAGAGAGTTGACTGTGAGCGTAATCTCTCTAGTATGAAATTTCCAACTTAAACTTCATATCCAAGTGGGAGCTGCTTTTATCTGCAAGTTCTTTTATCTCGTGCCCGGAGTGACGTAGCTGACGCCTGACAAGACTCTGGTCTCTGTACCCACCCAAGGCTTTTTCGTTTATCGGATCTATATATGTGCGTCTTGGATCTCAGGGCCTTTTCATTCCTCGTTCACGCCTAGTCCAGTCAGCAATAAGAATATTATCGCACCTCTTGTTTGGGTGAGTGAATCAGAGTGATACCAGTTTGGTACTTCATCCCTAATATGTCATCTTACAGCTCCCTCTTGGGCTCTGGCAGCTAAGTAAGACGTTCCGCAGCCTCGCAGCCTCGAGTCTAATCACTGTTTATCATCGCTATCAGTTGCTACTCTTCGTAAGCCGTTTATGTATCCCGTGTGGGAAGTGACTAGTGAGCGCTGACCACGGTGCTCCCAGTCTATGTAGGAAAAGGGTAAGTCCGCGTTCCTCGGTACAGACCGCCTTCATTTACATGTTTTGTTCTTCCTAGAGCAACCGCTATCGACATAAGTACCCTCGGTGACGCGTTCTTCACGGTAAACATCTTTCTATGCAGCCCGAAAGTGGAAGCGACTCAAATTTTCCCGTGTAGGGCATGGCTGTTTCGTACTGCGCTGTGGCTGCAGTAGTGGACATATTGATTGCGTTCTGCTTGACGTACCTGCTCGCGCGCAGACGAGTCGCAAATGGATTCAAAAGGTAGGGACCATCATGTCGCTTGCATGTTATGTGGGACTCATTCCCAACCCCCACCCCGCCGTTAGCTCTGCGAGGATGCTGCAGCTCCTGACCGTGTTCGCCATCAACAGCGGCATTTGGACTGCTGTTTTTGCCCTCCTGACCATCGTCCTGGTATGTGATTCCCTTTCGCACACCGCTTCTGATGACGAGACGCGATCGAGAGCTGACGACGACGACGATACAGTTGCGTGCATTCCCGTCCGATCTGACGTACGTCGTGTTCGACTTCCCGCTCTGCTCCATCTACTGCAACACGCTTCTCGCCAACCTGAATGCGCGTGCGTACATCAAGGGCCAAGTATCCGCGATCAACGTCGGCGCGGACTTGATCACCAAGACGGATGGTTCAAGCACCAAGAACAATTCGCAGCGGAATGACGAGCTCAAATTCTTTGCGTCCACGCAGGTTTGTTTTACTACTATTGTTGTGCCTCCTCTGGAATACAGCCTGATTGACGCTCCGCACGCTCCAGGGGGCGACGAAACAGTCTGAGATGGTCGGTACGACATTTACGACGGATGCCACCCAGTCGACAAAAGCGCCGGCCCTGTAAAAGGCGACATAGAAATGATGTGATGTCAAACAACCTCTGGCCTTGAACGTTGTTATGTATTTCTCCTTTTTTGATATGTATAATCTTGCTATACATACCACCCTTCCTTGACGACTTACTGAAGATCAGTTTCGGAAGTGCGGGCGTGTGATACGGTAACGACAGTACTTGGCACCCAGTGCGGCCCGGGATCTCCATAAGATCTCGATGACTGGGACATATACGATATTCTGATATTACATATTAATATGATGCTTCACGTTTGCTTCCCTTGTCCAAGTATAAAATGGTCCAGAAACTCGGAGGTGCACAACTGGTTTCTTCATGGACCTCGGCCGCCACGCAAAGCGCACAGTAATTTATTTACCTGCTCTTCCCCCCGAACTTTGACTTTGCATCTTTCACCACGCCACCCACGTCCCAGGGACACTCGTCCCCGACATCTACGACAATGCCAGCATTTTAGGTCCCGTTTTCGTCAAGAAGTACCACCCTGCCCTCCGGGAGGCTCTCATTACCAAACGCGCCCTCGTCCGCGTCTGTAGACGATGGTGGCATCTTGCCGTACCATTCCTCTACGAGTCTGTTTATATCGGCAGGGTGCGCTGCCTGTATTCACTTTCTAGCACGCTGGCGCGTTCCGCCGAGGGCAAAGGCACGCTCGTCGGTGCGCGACCCCTTGGTGAATATACCCAACGACTGGACATTGTCATACGCGACCACGCCAAGAATGCAGCTGTAGAGTGTGAGCTCCTGGAAGATATCATTGCATGCATGCCCCACCTCGCCATCGTCTCGGTTGTGGCCACCTCCAACCACGCCGACTCGGATCATTCGTACAGTATTCTGGACGCACTCGGGTCTTCTACGGCTTTGCGCGTGCTCGATTGGGCCTCAACCAGCCTAAACTCGCCTTTCTTGTCCCTATTGGACCATCCCTTCTACAAGTGTAGCCAGCTCCGCATTTTAAACTGTTCTGAGCTACTTTGGTCCAGGGACTTCCACCAGGCTCTTGTCCCACCTACTGTGACCACACTCCGCTGCCAAGGCATGCTCCCATTCACATCACGCCGCTACGAATACCTCCGACTCCAACTCCCTGACCCTAACGCCTTCCGCCCGCCAATGCCATTGGCGCTACAAGAGCTCGTCTTTGTCTTTGACTTCTATAGAACCGAGTTGTGGGAAGACTGCTTCTGCTTGTACGGTTTCCAGCTTGTCTCGGTCCAGTTTTACCAACCTAGCGAATTCTGGACCGATATCCACACTTCCTTGCGGATCATCGCGCGGACGTGTCCCAACTTGCGTCGTCTCATGATCGCGGCATCGGACAGTTTCCTGCAGATCGTCGAGCCCTATCACGGTCCCATCTCTCTGCCCATCACCATTACTTATCTGGGACTGAGAGTAGAACGCCCCAACACATCTAGAGCAGATTTCAAAATCCTTTTCTGGTTCTTGGAACATCTGAGACAGTCTAGCATGCCCTCGTTGCGGGTGGTGCAAGTTCTCAATGAGCGCATCGTCCAGTGTTTATTCACGGTACACACCAAATTCGCTATGAGCGCGTTGCGCCCGTTCTTGGAAGCCGAGGTGCCGTTTTGGTTGGAAGATGAGGAAGGGGTGTTGTTAACAGGTAGGGCCTACTGTTGTCGACCGGCGTCATGGCACTGACCGCATCTTGGGCGTGATATAGACAGGTTGAAGGTTCTTGGATGTCGGTGATCGTTATCGTCGCCCGGCGTGTTCGTCGTGGTGGAGCAACTGAATGGGCGTATGAAACATGCCGAACCCATGGGGATGTTGTGCCAGAAACCCGTTGGGCACAACGAGCGGCCCTTTGGGTACGAGGTGATTACACGCTGATGTAACCGATATGATTGTAGGTCTTACATGCGTGTTCTAACCTTGATCGTTTGCTTGCATCTTCTCCTCTTTATAACAATAACAATGATGAATACGTTCAAGGGTCTCTGGGTTACGAACAGGGAGGTTGAGATGTCGTCGATCAAGGAAGACTTGGCGACGTTGCAACTAATTGGGAATATCTACATTCATGACCTTGTCACCGTCTTACTGCATAACTGATGAACGATAGGATGATCGTACCGAGATGAGGTCACAAAAATGTAGATAAACACGCCTGGCCGACCGTTATTTACGTTACAGCTCCGAGTCTCACCGGAGTGGACCAGGCTCATCTGGCAGTATGCTACCCGCCTAGGCTGCCCGCTGTCGAGCGAAGTGCAAGAGTTGGGTTGGCAGCAAGCAGGTCGCGGACGAGACCACCCGCGCATAGATACTCGCTCACCCCAGAATCGAAGTACCAAGTTCCGCCTTTATGGTGGGTGGTCTCACGTTCTAAGATCGGACATATAGCTCATCAAGAATTTCCACAGCAACACCCCTTTTCTCTAGTTCCCCCACCGGATCCCAACAAGCTTCACGGATCTAGCATCGAATTGTTGACAATGGACATCCTTAGGACCTCCCACTATCTCCGCCTGTGGAGCACAGAAGATTTACGATCCAGAATTGTAGCTCGTTGACCGAGTGGGACGACCGGTCACAGATATCAAAGTGCCCTTCAACCTGTCTAAATCACACCCACAGCGCGGTCAATAATAGACGCGATAGTATGATGCTCTCTAACCTGTGAACAAAACACCTACCTGGTCCTCGATGCGAAACGGCACGCTGGGTGCCATGAATGGCGCAACACGCGCACGGCAACCTTGGTGTGTCTTGAGCAAATACTCGATGTAAGTCTCGTTCAGGAACTGTACCGCCTGCAAAGAGGAGACACGACCGCGCAAGGAGCTGCAAGTGGGAGTAGATTTCGATCCTGCATCGTTGGGTAAGCGAAGTTGGACTGAAATGAGCTAGGGACCATATATGCGGGGCAGGGAATTTCACTAGACATCGACGTTCTGGCTGAAGTCAAGAAGAAGCTCTTGAAGCACCGAAGGTGCTATGCTTGGCAGTGGAAGCCATGCTGGTTGACGCATAGAGCGTGGTCGACTCACGGTAGGTGGGATAACACCGCGTTCGATTCTCCCAGGGCCAAATTGGGCAATGTCAGTTTAGAATGAGGAGAACTCAGCTGTGTGCAGTTGGCAAGGAGATCCAACGTCCAGAAAGGAGATGGAGCACGCGCAAGGACGCGGCACAGGAGTGGAGTGCGACTATGATTCTGTCCGGCAGATCCGAGTGGACATAGCTGGCAGTGGCAGAAATCAAGAAGATGGCGATTGGTGATGAGAGCCTTCCGGAGAGAAGGGTGGTACATCTCGATAAAAATGGGACCTAAAATGCTGGCGTTATCGTAAGTAGATCATGGGGACGTGGGAGAGTTCGGGGGGAAGACTAGGAGGAGAGTTCGGGGGGGAAACTTGGAGGAAACTCTCTGCGTTTGGTGTAACTCAGCTCCATGAAAGTGTCGGTGCTACTCTACCAAGGCTTACCCCAATTACATACCTCAATGCCCCACAGACAAAACGCAACCAACAAGAAGTTACCGTTGAGTCCAAATGACTAAGCATGGCAAGTTGCGGTCCGGATAAGCGCATGCGCGAGGCAGTGCACTAGTATCTTTACACCTCCACGATGTCTCCCCCAACTGATCTTGAGCAGGTCCTCAATTCCGAGGTCAAGTAAGTCTCGCCAACCGTTCTGCAGCTCTAAGTCTCACTGAACTCCAGAGAGTGGCATTTCCGTGAGCGCTCGGAACGTGCCTTGCGAGTCGCTTCTAATTTCTAACCCTCGAGCGTCTGTTATCTTTGCGCTGTTCCTGCGGTGTAGACATCTACTTTCATCAGAACAATGCCGAAGAGCACCATGCTGCCCTTGAACTGCGAGATGCTGTCTTGCGTCTCCGTCGCGACGGGGCTTTCGTGGCGGTCCCGCTCTTCCGCGTCAACACTGGTCCAATCGGCCCGCATCCTGTAGGTGAGTGACTAGTGTGCAGCTTCTCATGATCCCGCGAGTCGAGTAGATGGCCCGCAGGTTCCTATGAGATATGGGTTCCTTCCACGTCGTTCTCGTCCGTGTTCTCGTACCTCTGTCAGCACAGGGGTAATCTGAGGTGAGGATGTGACCAAAACCTCCATTTCTCTGGCTTACTTCGTATATCCAAGCATCCTCGTTCATCCTTTGACAAGTGAACAGGTCAATTTCTCATATTGTGTTGTTTGGGCGCCTAACCTAACTTCTGACGTCTACCACATTTCAGAGAAAGTATGTTCTTTTCTCTTTTTTCGTACCACTCTCCGATTTAGTGCTGTACTCTCAGGGACCACGAAATTCGCAACGCATGGATCGGTCCCTCTTATCCTCTGGACCTTTCGACCCTTCCTGTTTCAGGTAGTGTTCCCATTCAGTATCATAGCCTCAGTAAGTACTCGATGTGCACTAGTCTTCTTTGTTCTGAATCGCCCTCGAAGAACTCGGATACTCGGCACCCGAACCAGATTTCACGCTCGAAGATCGCCGTCGGATTGGCGCCAACGTGGAACGCATTCTGAGAGCGGAGAAAGAGGCTGCAAGGGCACCTTCCATCTAAGGTATAAATTCACCTCGAAGGCTGAGGGTCTGAGCTTTACAAGCGCGAGCGAGGGTCCTTGAATCAGTCGTTCGGATGCTTGGGGTGATTTATTTCATCAAGTATGCTTTTTGAGTTGCATTCTAAGATAAATTAATTGTGCGTATCTATGACTTGGAACGTCCTGGTCTGCAAATGGTGGCATCTCTCCGTGCCGATCGTTTACCAGTCTGTTCTCATCGGGATTCGGCAAGGTGCGTTGCCTGTATTCACTCTCCACACGTGCGTTCCGCCAAGGGCAAGGGCACAGCTATGAGCTCGCTGAATATACGCACTGCCTAGACATTTCCATACGCGACCGCTGCAAGGACGCAAATGCCGAGTGTGATCTTCTGACAACGCTATCAAGTGCATGCCCCACTTCGCCATCTTCTCAATTACCGCTACCGCCAACGACCCGGGTTTGCCGCGCAATGTTCTAAACGCACTCCAATACTCTACTAATTCCTTGCGCGTGCTCGACTGGACCTCCCCCACCGAAAGGCGCCAATTCCCATCTGATACCTCAACTGGTCCTTCTGGCGGCTCCGTTTTCTCTCACCTAGTTTGGTCCAGGAAGCCTCGACAGGTTCATATCACACCACGAGGCGGGCGCAGGATTTAGTCTGCGCGTCCGCCGCCTCTTTCCTTTGTTCTCGTCGCTCCTTCAGGATTCGCTCTTTGTCTTGGCGCGTCAGTATATACTATATTACTCTTTCTTGACGACTTGCTGAATACCAGTTTGATGGTGATGAGAGTACTTGGCAGCCAGTGCGGATTTCCATCCCAGGTTCTTGACGTGATAGGATTTATATCAATTTTAGTACGCTACCTCACCTTCGTTTTCTTGCACCCTGGGGTATCTCGACTGGCGACCTGCTTGCTGCCCGGATCACGGCCCTTCTACCTCCCTCAAGTTTCCACATGATGCAGACCTGAAACCCACCAACTTCTGTTACAAGCATCACTCTTAGACCATTGTACATGCGTAGCGTATCGAGTTTTTGACAAGTAGAGCCTCTCACATCTCCACCTTCGGAACAAATTCACGCTTCAGGATCACAGCTCATTGACCAACACGCCTTGACGCACTGTCACCCATGTCCAAGTGCCTTCAATCTGTCTAAATCATGCGCACAGCGGGGTCAGTAACAGACGCGTTAGTTCAGAAATTGGAGGCCCTCTAACCTGTCAACAGCACCCCGTCCTTGTCTTCCAACCGGACGGTCGCGTCGGCTTTCATAAACTGGTGCAACGAGTATGCGGCGAACTTCGTGTGCTTCTTGAACAAAGACCGGACGTTGCGCTCGTTGAGGAGTTGTACTACCTGCAACGAAGGCATCCTGGACCTCAGATATTCCAAGAACTCGAACAGTCCTTCGAAATCCTCCCGGGAGGTTTGGTAAAATCTCAGTCCCAGATAAGTATTGGTGATAGGCGCAGAGACAGAACTAGACTCCACATCAGACTCTGAACTAGACTCTGAAATGGATTCCGAACTCCACTTCGAACTCGAATCGGACATGTTCTCGGACATGTGCTCGATAAAGCTCCGGAAATTGTAAGTGGTGATGGTAAGACGACGCAAGTTGGGACATGTCCGGGCGAGCATATCCAACGAAGGGCAGAATTCGTCCTCGAATTCACTGGCTTTGTACAAGTGAACCGAGATCAGCTGGGGGCCATACATGTTGAAGAGGTAGTCACAACTACAGTCCCCTGTGGAGAAGTCAAGGACGAGCTCTTGGAGCATTGGCAAGGGAGTGGGAGTGGGGACGCCTTCACGGTCGCGGTATATGTTGTAGTTAGGAGTGGGAGTTGACCGAACCCGTTTCAAGGTACGCAAGCATAGCGTGGTTACGGTAGGTGGGATAACGACCTGGTCGGTCTTCTTGGACCAAAGCACTCGAGGACAGTTTAGAACGCGGAGCTGGGTACAGTCGTTAAGAAGCCACCTGATCTGAAAGACGGGAAGTTCTAGGTTGGGTGAGGACCAGTCGAGCACGCGCAAGGAATGCGCAGAAACCAAGAGTCCGTTTAGAACACTACACGGCAGATTCTTTGCGGCGTATTGATCGGTGGAGGCAATGGAGAAGATGGCGAGGTGGGGCATGCATGCAATGAGATCTTCCAGGAGATCACATTCGGCATTTGCCTCCCTGGCGCGGTTCGCTATGACTATGTCCAGTCGTTGCGTGTATTCACCGAGCGGTTGCGTACCACGGACCGTGCCCTTGCCCTCGGCGGAACGCTCCAGCGTGCTACAGAGGGACGACAAGCAGCATGCATTGCGAATGTAAACAGACTCGTAGAGGATCGGAGAGGCAATCTGGCACCATTGTCTGCAGACGAGGACAAGGGCACGTTTGGTAATGAGAGCCTTCCGGAGGGCGGGGTGGAACTTCTTGATGAAAATGGGACCTAAAATGCTGGTGTTGTCGTAGATATCGGGGACGAGTGTCCCTGGGACGTGGGTGGCGTGACGAAAGATGTAGAATAGAAGTTCGGAAGAGAGAGGAGGAGGAGTCGCGGCTCTGCGTTTGGTGTAGTTCGGGTCCATTCTGTTGTCGAGTACGTAATGAGATGGTTGAATGATACATAATAAGCGCGTGAGGTCCGACGAGAATCGAGATCGACGAGAGTGATCACGTGAGGCGGGGACGCAAGTACTCTTGCCTCTGTCCCCTGTATGGTGGTTGGTCTTTCTTTTATATTCTGATGATTGATCTTCTCCTCGAGGGGCTTTAGTACTCTCCTTGAGGAAACATCGGGTCACGTACAACTTGCTCGTACTTGGTGCTTTTTTCTATGTAAGCTGGGCCCAGGCTGGCAAGGCTCCCGGATCCACAATCTTAAGATCGAGAGAGGGAGTCACTGGAAGACCAAGGACCGATCGATTAGTCAGACTCGGACTTCATTCTAGGTCGAAAGTTGTCACAACCCGAGGGTTCAAGTTGTCGGAGGGCCAGATGTTTCCCCCAATATTACATACTTTCCTTACACACCTATTCATATACTGGCTTTTCTCCGTATTCTAAACTATCATCGCCTATTTTGGTCCAGACTCCAGTGAGTTCCTGTGATACCTTGAAGTCGTGACCCTAATGCTGTCCGCCTGCTTGTGCCCCGGTGACCTCGACAAAGACTTCCTTGAGTGGTACGGCTTCTTCCATGCCTACGGTCCTCAACTCATTTCGGTCCGACTTCACATACCCAACGATTTACCATTCGACGTCCACCTGCCCTTTCAGGTCCTCGCGTGGGCATGTCCTAGCTTGCGTGGTCTCGCCATTACCTCGATCGATTTCTCTCGCATATTCGAGCCCCGTCCTATCTTTCTCCACACCATATAACTTATCTGGAACTGAGATTCGGTGTTGGGCTGTCCCGCAGATCGTCTTTGCGTGTGCTTTTGTCGTTCTTGGAACATGTGAGGACTCGTGGTGGGTGATACACCTCCTGAACGAGGAACATGTCCATTGTTTTCTCAAGACACAATAGAACCCGACGCACTCTTTCGAGTCGAGGACAAGGATGGGGTAGTGTTGACAGGCTAGTGAGCCTATTGCCTTTAATCAATCGATGTGATCGAGTCTGTGACTAACCGCGCCGTGGGTATCATGATTTCAAAGATACGTTGATAAGTCTCTTGGATGTTTTTGACCACCGAGGTATGTGTCGTGAGCAATGAGCTATCACACGAAATTCTGGTCTGTACGAGCTCAAGCAGCTGATCAGACAGACGTTTACCAAGGTTTCAACATTGGTGGTTCGCTGGTTGTTTTTTTTCTTTCTTTTGATGATCGTACATGTACAGAAATGAAGTCACGAAAGCCAGTGTGAAAAGCGATACGAAAGAGAGAATTAATACTAGCATTAGATCATGCCATTGAAAGGCTGTTTCACCTCCAAAGGTAGTAAAATCATCCACTGCACGACCAGGGTTACAATATTGTGGTTCTCATCGTGATCGACGCATCGCCTTTTACAAGCCCAGTACTTTTGTCAACTGGGTGACGTCTGTCGGGAATACTGTCCCTATCATCTCGGTTGTCTTCTGACCTATAAAATTTGAGGTCGAGGATTCTGATTCCCTGATGTCATCATAAAGGTCAGGGAACAGTCGGTTTGAAGAATGGGGCGGTATGTGAGGTCGTAGTGAATCAGTCAGTGACTTGGAAATCGCAGCAAAATCGACTCACAAGTCACCCGGGAGCCACCACCACAAAAGATCATGTCACTGCCTTTGTGCTGCAATCGTGGCTGCTGTTCCCAACACACCCGAAATCGATTCCTCCCGCTTGATATGTAAAAAGGGGTACCAACCTACGTGACTCATCCATACCAGATTCTCTGGTCACCAATCGTTTCTCACTTCCGCGGTGTGTCCTCTAGAATTTTGAACATGCCTCATACCAGCGATTCCGTCTTCAAAATAACCGACGTCGTTGCAGGGAAGATGGTATGTAAGAATGAGTGTATGTGCTGAGCGCGTAGCTAGTCTGAGCGGGCGACGTGTCCACTGGTGTTCAAGCGTTAATATGTTTGGAGCACACAATCGAAAGGAGGATCAGCGAACGGGTACGATAGGGAAGAATTGCCTCTTGAGTACGCCAGTCGAAGTTGGTCTACAATTCTGGGAATTATGTTGCTAGCTCACTTCTGCGAGATAACAATCAGATAGTGACGCCGAAGCCTGGCTTCATGGAGGATATCGGACGGAAAAATGTCGGAACGAGATGAGAGAAACTGACCTGGAAATCCTTGATCAATAGGTGGGTTATATCGTCTAAAATCGAGAAAACCGCGACCACAATAGCAATGGCACGTGCGCATGAAGGCGAGCGCCCAGGGCACAGCTAACTGCACGAGAGTGGATGAACGTGCACGTGTATGTGGCAATGCCATTGGGCGATAAAGGCGTACGACCCAGACATCTTCGTACTTACTTGAACCTGAACCAATATGATTTCGAAGTTGCGCTTTTGGAAGAGGAATTGTGAGTAGTACGTAGGCAAGGCCATTGATGAACGGGGCTGACGAGAGCAGCAGAGCCAAGTTGGGCGGACAGCCAACTGTCCTCGGACGCCGGGACCAATGAAAGAGAGGTACTGATGGATACTCAGGAATCGAATGGAAAAAGTTCCTCCTCCAATGTCGCAACTGGCGCGAATCCAATCGAAATAGTTGCTCAAGATCAGATATGTTCGGTCGCTTTTCTTGCTGACGGGGAGCATGTCGTGGGCGGGGGGAATGGAGGGAAGATTCGACAATGGCGAGTTGAGGATGGTGAGGAGGTGGGGAAGCCAATGGACGCTGGGAGTTGCATTTGGGACGTGGCGGTCACGCAAGATGGCAGGTGGATCGTGGGTGGGACGAAGAGTGGTCAAGTGATGGTCTGGAATGCGAAAACCCACGAAAAGGTGACAGAATTCAAAGCAGACGACGAAGGGGTGATTGCGTTGGACGTTTCAGCAGATGGTACGAAAATCGCAACGGGAGGGGAAAAGACGCTCAATGTCTGGTCGTTTTACGATGGCGGTCGACTCCTAGGTGGCCCATTCAAACACGACAATATTGTGACTGCAGTCAAGTTCTCTCCCGACGGACGAAGCATCGCCACTGCCACATGGAATTACGTTCGCATCTACGACGGCAGCAACCTCCTCGCAGACTTTTTAATTTCCGCCGCTTGCAACGAATCCCTCGCATGGGCCAGCGACTCGAACCGCCTCTTTGCCTTGTCCGAAGACGGAAACATTCACTCTCTCGACGTGTCCACCAAGAAGACGCTCGCGAAATGGCGCATTCACAACGACGACAGACCAAGGTGTATCGCACTGGCATGCAACGGCACAGTCATCGCAGCCTCTGCTAATTCGTCGCTCTCACTCTGGGACACTACGACACATCAACAAATCGGGAACGTCACCCACCATTGGGCCCATTTCATCAGCTCGACGTCCATCTCACCAAGCTTCGACATTGCGACCGCTGGAGACAACAACATCACACTTAGGAATCTTTATGACATTCTTCCCTTATCCTACCGGTTGGACGATGTGAGTAACGCTACTCATATAAGAGTCCTTATCAATTTGTCCTTAGGAGCCCTTGGAGCAAGACTTGAAGATCGAAAAACCGGATATGTACGAACTGGTTATGACTCTCCGTGCCAGGGATGCGCGTCAAAGTGGGTTTATTATCTGAATCACTCCGCTGTGCTGATATTCATCTCTACCAGAGGATGATATAACGAATCTCGAGAAAACTGTTCAAGAACTACGTAATGAGCTTGCTACATCCAACGAGGAAAGGACAGGCCTCAACGAAATGATCAAATCCTATCGCGCACAGAACGAATCCTCGGGTGCGTTCTCTCCACCTTCCACCCCACTTCGTTAACACTCCCATTATTAGATCGCAAAATCACCCATCTCGACGAATGTGATAAGGAACTCCGCAGCGTGCTTGTGGCATCTGAAGGTTCAGTCGATCGATTGACCCAGACCATCAAGGCACTACGTGCAGACGTTGATACACTCGAAAAGAGCTCAGGTGCATGTTGGACCATCCACAACTGACGGCTCTCTGACCCATTTTCAGTATCCATTGCGCGAATAAACGAGCTCGAGATTATCACCAAAGAACTCGGTAACCACGTCACCATATGCAGACATGTCCTCAGTGTATACGACAAGAAGCATGAGTGCGAAACATTGTACGCTGACGATCGCATATATGATGCAGCACAACATATTGCGAACGAGGATCTGTGGCATAATCAACTAGTCGTCCATTGGCTGAAAGGTGAGCTTGTGAATCTTGTCCTAGAATAGTATATTTAATCCCTACCATCAGACTTCACCCACCGATGCACGTCGAGGCTTCGGAAGATCGGAGATGAGGCGTCCAGTTCCAAGAAACATGACGAGGCTCTTTCAGCTTACTCCACTGTCTTGTCGCTTACTCCCTCGCATCCGGATGGTGTGCTGACGGGATGGGCGACAAATATGAGTGACATCATAGTCAAATGCTGCAAGGCGCGAGTAGGCTTGTTGGAGGATGAAGTCGTACATATCACCCAGGTATAAATTGATCTCCATGGCACACCCAGTTGACGGCGCTGATTGTATCATCAGATCATTGAACGCGATCCATCAAACTACAAAGGGTTCAAAAGGAAACATGCAGTATTATACAGCCTAGGGTGTTACAAGGAGGCATTCGACGCATTTGAGACGATGCTGTCGAGGATGGAGAATTCACTCGACCCACAAGTTCGGGGTGAGTCGTTCTCGTTCATGTCGTGCATCCGACGTGGACTGATTTTGTGTCGACAGCCATGCAGAATTGTTATCTCGACACGACTCCAATCATTCGCCAGGTCGTCGAGCAGACCATCCATGACATACCCCGAGCACTGATTGACACCACCACGGGTCGTCTCTACGATAAGGCAATGCAAGCTGCGGCTTTCGAGCAAGTCCCCATATTCAATGAATTGCGGTCTTTTATGACGACCCCCGATCGGCTCGACCTTGCACGCATTCAGAGGGAGGTGAAGAAATTTTATGAATATGTCATGTTTTCACATAGGTGGCAACCACCTGAACCGTCATTCCAAATGGTCGAGAATGCCGTTATCTATGGACTAGCACCCACATCCCCCACGATCGACAAACTCATCAACTTCTGCAATCTCGTGCAATCTCGGCGCT